>UXGD01001184.1:0-38647 GCA_900474315.1 Torymus auratus | reverse complement strand
ACTGTGTCACAAGACCGTTTTCGACTGTTCGAAAATTTTCTCATATACTGTATGACCTACAGAACAAGAAAAAACTTTTCACAGAAGTGTGCCTCAAAATTTTTGTTATTTTTTTTTTGGAACCACTTTTTGTACATTCTCCAGAGAATTGCTCATATAGACGGGCATACAGAGAGAACCTCTCCGTCCACAAAATCCATCCCAGCCGCGTTCCCTTGACGCGGGGAAAACGAAACCGAGCCCTACTTGCAAGGCACACATTTTAGCATAATCCGGAATTTCAACGCGCGACGAGTTTGCTCTCACTCTTGCGAAGAGTTCATAATACACATGCGCAGCTGTCAAACACTTATCCGCGCGCGCACGCTGCCGCCCGTAGCGCGGAACATTGACCCAGTCTCCTTTGAAGACGGGAACGCGATCAAGGGGTTGACCGAAAGTTCCTTTTAGCTTACATATGCATACTCGCTCCATGCAAAGTATATACGCTTCCGCGTCACATTAACGAGGTCCCTCCGACCCTATACGCTCATTAGTACCGATCGCCGTCGCCGTGAGTTTTTTGCCGCTGATGCTGCAGGAAGTTTCTTTTTCAGCTCTTGCGTTCGCGCTCGCATTGATTAATTTTGCGAACCGCGGGATAACGATCGGCCCACCATATACAAAAAGCAGCGTACCTATATATATCTCGTGCAAAAATCGTTGCCTGCGCACAGCCTTGCGCACGCATAGAAAACCAATTCCTTTCTGTATGCTTTTCTAGTTTACATAAGAACTTATACGTACTTACATGACGTCATTGTCCGATAGCATCTGCCATTGAGTCTATGTATAATATACCGTCGGCATCTGGAATATCGAGCGATCTCGTGTGCCGCCACACTTTTGTTCTTCCCTCTCCGCACGTAAGAAATCATTCGGAGGGCTACGAGTACACGTGGACCTCGGCAATACGCGCGCGTGTCCTTAAAATTTTTGCACCCTTATAGCTCCAAATCGTCACAATAGAGAGAAAGAGGGAAAAAAGAAAACGACGAACGTCGCGGCAAAAATAAGGGCTGCTGCTATAACGTGCACGCGTCCGCTACATATAAAAGAGGGTATAAACGCAGGCCATGTGTGGTCTCTCCTGGCATTGCGCCGATTCGTGACGTCAGAGAGCGACGTACACACCACCCCACGGAGTGTATAGAGCGCACACGTCAGCCCCCTCCTACCCCTGAAATGCACATGACGTCGGGGGGTGAACGTCCGCGAAGGGTGAGTGTGTACATACATCCCTGCGCATTCCTGCATAGGGGAAGGAATATAAGCGATAGGGGAGGCCGCCGTCGGCGAATTCCTTCACGTATATGTCTATACACACGCGCGAAAGCTCGAAATTGCGCGTGTGTGTATATGTATACAGCGAACGGGCACGTGTGTGCAGCCAAGATCGGCGTGCAGCACGCGGCGGTGAATTGGAAAGGAGAGAGAAAGAGACGGCGCGAGTGGCGCACACGCAAAGGTGCAGCAGTGTGTATATACACCGCGCGTAGGAAGGAGGAACGGCGGGGGGAGACGGTACACGTGGGAACCTGGCACGTGGGACTCGCGCGCGCGCGTATAATGTGACCACGAATGGCCTTGACACCTGGATGCGGCTGCCGCCGGGCGTGTGTGTGAACGCGAGCTCTCGGCTCTTTTTCTCTCTCTCTCTCTCTCTCTCTTCTTCCTTTTTGTTTTTCCCTTACGGGAATCCATCGAAATTCAAAGAGCGTTACGACGCGTGCGAAGGAATGCCCGCGTACCTACATACGTACAAATACGTGTATATACGTACACACGCGAGATGCGGGTTCGTGTAGTGACTCACGTGCCACCACCGAGAGCCGCATCTCGCTCGGCGACTGAAATCTGCCCGCGAGATGCATACTAATTTTTGCTATTCACGCGAGGATCCGGCCCGCGGGATCGCCTTTCGGCTCTGCGTGCGCTGCGCGCCGCTTGATGCGTGTACGACTTGCATAAATGAGAGGAGAGACGCGTGATTATGTTGTTTATGATTCGCGGAAATCGCGATGCCAAGGGGAATGGAGGTTTGATAAAGTTGTTCGGGGAGGGGATACACCAAGAGTGGAGCGATTTATCGATCTAATTAGGTGGTTGTTTATTTAGGGCTCATTAGTTATTTTAAGCTATCGCGATTTGCAAAGTTCACGGATTAATCTTCGCGAGCGTAATGTGGTAGGATCTTGGGATCTAAAATGTTTATTATTAGTAAACTTTAGGTGATAGTATTTGATTGTAGATTAAACATGACTTTGACGAAATATTTAACAAATTAACAAGTCAGTGATATATTGCTGGAATATCAAAATTATAGACACTGACTGGCCACTTTTATAATACTTATGAATACGAACATTCAAGATATGATGTAACATTCTAGCCAATAAAGAACCATGATTAATCAAGCCCAAAGAAAGCCTTCGCGGTCAACGGTATTATCTCGAGATTAAAAAATTGCACTCACAAAAAGTGCAAGAAGATGAGCAACAGCCACTGCATAAATCTGTACACAGAAGCGTACCGTACGCATCATCTCGGTCCTTTCAGACCCGGCAGATCTAAAAAAAAAACACAACGTCTCTATACACCCTACTTATTAACCCTATAAGTCCTTCTTATAAATCAAAGTCGCACGTTGAAAAAACAGGGAAATCCCAGCGCATAATATCTCAATCAACTTCTCGTAAAGCGCGCACGTCGGGCGCAATTATCCCGCCATCGCGGATCAACGAAATGAAAAAAAAAACGACAACCTGCAGAGGAAACAAACCGCGCCGCGGTGGGGAAAAATCGTCATCTCCTCAATTAAGAAACAAAAAGCGTAGACCGGAAAAATATGATCATCGTTAAGCATCGTTGTCGTGTGTCCCTTTGTGATGTGTCCGGGCATATATATACGTTAAACAATTTAACGACTCGAATCTCAACGTTCCCGCGCTTTGGGCCATATGTCCGTCTTACGTAATGAACACTGAAAGAGGTCTCGCTCCGATGATCAAGCGCAAGGCCCATGACACTCGCGTGCGCCGTGCAGTAGTGTGTATAGTAAGTAGTGTGTGTGTGTATGTGTGAGCCTCGATCCTCGCTGCTGCAGCTGCGCCCGCGGGACTACAAGAAAATCGGAGCCTCTCTCTCGCACGCTCCCACAGTATGCGATGTGTATATACATATGAAGTCCTCGACTACTACGGGGCCCGCTGCTGCTGCTGCTGCTTGCAGAGACCTGTGAGAGTCTCGGGCAGGTGACGTTGGTCGCGTGCCAAGGCTCCCCTTCTTTCTCTCCCGCTCTTCTCTCCTCTCTCCCTCTCACTCGCTCACTCTCTTCGTTTCCTCCTCCTCTCTCACTCTCTCTCTCGTCTTCGTCGTTTTCTTCCTCTTTTTTCCCAACGACGTACAAGAAAAGCATCTTGCGCCAGAGGCATTGTCCTAGCCCGCCCTTTCTCACGGGCTCGCCTCGCGCACAGCTCCGTTTCGCTCGGCTGCTGCCTACCCGTGTCCCTTTAACGCCAAGACAGTGTGTACTTGTGTGCGTGTATGTAGTGGCTTCTCAACCGTATAGGGCACTTACCGGTGGATCTTGAAGGGATTTCCTTGTCGACGAAATCAGAGAAAGTGCTACCGGCTGCCTTGTTATTTTAAAAGTCGTCGGCCCTACGCCAAGCCCTGTCCGAGATGACTCATGATTACGCTGAGATTATTACTTTTGGCGGGCAAAAAATAATGCCGTTTTTTTGGGGCCATTTTTTTATTCGGGCTAATGCGACGTCAAGGCCAACTATGGGAAAGGGCTTTGAATGGAAATTGTGACACGTTTCTTAAATATAAGTAGTGGTATTGTTTTTTTTCTTCTAAATTTATTACAATTATTTTCTGTGTAAATAATAATTCTTCACAATATTTCAGCTTTTTAATCATTGTATTTCTCAATCATTGTATTTCGAAATTTATTAATTAAAAATAACATTTGGTATTTAATGAAATTTGATTCTTTTCAATACACGACCGGCCAACAAGTCAACATATAAATCTTACCATTACCATTTCCTGCATCAGCCGAGCAATCAGCCAAACTCGATACGCCAGCTCGCAATCGATACACTCAATCTCCACTACACACATACCGAATCTCTGTTCCCAACGATTTCCGCCGATCCTTATCGATTAAAGAACTCGAAAGAGAGAGGCAGACAGACAAAAACGTTGATCGCGCAGACCGGCCGAGCGCGAGAAAATCGATAAATCGAGCGGCAGGTGACGTCTGGCGCGTGCCGCGTGATTTTTGCCGACGCACGAGCAAGCGAGAGAGCAAGAGAGACTCCCCTTTTTCCTTGGTACGTACGAGGACGAGGACGAGGACGACGAGTGTATACAGTATGTAGGTAAAGGAGGGAGGGTGCGCGTGCAAGATGCAGCGCGCGCATTGTTCCGGCGCGCGCAACCACCCCGGTCTCGTGAGTCAAAACAGCTGATTCTTACGCTATGGCTAAATGGGAGCTAGAGTGGCGAATACTAGTTTGGCGCGGTTTTTGTACGTAGGGTGGCGGAATTCTTCCGAACGAATGTTTAAAGTTTGAATGCTCAGTGGTGGTAAACGTTAATTTTTTTTTTGTTTTTTATATAAGATGATGGAATTCGTGCATATTTTTGCAATTTGTGAAATAATTTTTCGAACATTATCTAACCATTTTCTAACAATTTCGGTCTACTCGACATAAAATGGTTATAAAATTTGCGAAAAATTGTTTCATAAATAGGAGAAAAATTGACGATTTCCATCAGGAAGTTACTAAATTTTATTTTATAGTCGATTTCAGATAATAATTATAAAGTGACAGAGATTTATTATAATTAGAAGTGAAATTTATTCGTAAAATAATTATCATCGTGGCATTTTATTTCATAAATTTCTTCTTAAACTTCATTACTTTTTACTTTTTAAGGCATCCATGTACCCAACCGATATGAAGTATATATATACGTAACTTCAGATATACACGCCTCATTGATTCTGATGAAATTTCGAACCAAGCACGATAAGTCGATCTTTTTTATCAAGCGCACTTTGACTTAAAATTCAGTTTACGTTCGTGGACTTCGGCAAAATTTTATCTCGGCGTATTTGCAAAAATAAATTGAAAATAACTTTCCTGTTTGCAAAGAAATGATTAAAACATCACGTACACCGCAGGATCATCCACTTAAAAAATTTTTTCCTCGGCCAAAAAGTAAAAATAAACATCTCTCTTTATCACTCAGTAACAATCTTAATACATCATAAGAATCGTGAGAATATCGAAAGTCGCTCGCGTCGACGTCGAAAACGTACGCGAGATCGAGCGAGTCGTCTCTCTTTCTCTCTCGAGACGCAGTAAGATGAGTACACGCGCAAGACTTGGTCTGTCTCTTTCTCTCTTACACTCGTTCTCCGCACGCGGCGTAGATTGTGGACCGGGAATGATGGGAACCTTTTGCATTACGGTTTCAGTTGCATTATCAGATAAACCGCAGAAGCCCGCAGCAGCAAGCCGCAATGAACACGTCGCGATGGTTACGGCAGCGGCCGTCCAAGCGAGTGAGAGAGAGAGAGAGAGAAAAAGAGTCAAGATCTGGATCAAGAAGCGCGTCTATACGCTCTGCAGACTTCCTTCCCCCCAATTAACGCGTTACGCGCGCATCTGGACTTTCGGCTTTTTGCTTTCTCATCGTCTGCACGGAGCGGACAGCAGCAGCATTGAAATATTCGATTTTAACCGATCGACTTAAGGAGGGCGCGTTATGTAAAGCGGCATTTTCATAATAAGTTAATGCGAGCGCGCGGACGACGTGCGGGATATATATCTTAAATCATCGCGCGTTCGTTTCTTTTATTTGGCTCCCGAGAGCTGCGGGCTCTGCGTGCGCGCACTGCCGATTATACCTGTTTATTAAATATTTAAGGAAAGCGGGCCATAAAATTTAAATGAGCAAATAAATTATTCATCTTTTTATTTTAGAAATGAAGGATATGATAAGATTAATACATCAATGTCGTGAGAAAATATAACTGCCAATAAAAGAGAGCATAATAAAATACTCGCGCACGTATAAATATATTTCTTGCTGTCTTTTTTTACTCACATGCAGGGGAACTTTTAGTATAGTTATGTGACTGATGTTTTTAAGCAGAGTTTCAAATTATGTCCTTACGTTAATCAAGATGTTGAAAGGATTTTTACGATCCACTCAAATATCGTCAATTACGTGCGCAAATCCATTCGGTAAAAATCCAAATATCCTAATTGCACATCGGACGTAACAATAGAGGAAATCAGCGACCCCGCACTTTCCCAGCGGGCTATACCTATACAACCCGAGCGTCGGAGATAATGCAAAGCAAGAGATTTCCGCAGTCCGGCATTATGCTAATTGCGGCAAATGGAAGGCGTCGCGAACACAGCACACAGCGATGTGCTCGCCAGGGCACGTCGGCAGTGAGATATGCGCGCACAGAGAGGGAGAGATAGTATAGCCTCGCGAGCTGATCAATATGCCCACCATGACTCTCTCCCTCTTGCAAAGAAGTCGGCGGAAGGAGGTGGTGGCAAGTGTGACAAAGTGACGAGCCGCAGAAAGTTCTCACACTCGCGCGCGCTCAGCCTGCTGCTCATGCTCGAGCGCCAGCCGGTCTTTCGCTTTTTCGCGCGCGCGCGAGGGAGAGACAGAGAAGCAACCCGTTGTGCGTCGAAGTGCGTACCAATTTCAGGTGGGCAGTATCGGCGAATTAGCATAGAGCTAGCTAGCTCTCCTCGCCTGAACCAGCTGTTTTTCGCGCCGCCGTCTCCCGATGGCTTTGTTCTAAACTAGGCATATATACACACACGCTTCCTTCTTTGGCGAGTGTAGAGTAGTTACGACGCTGTCCTCTCTCACTTGCTCCTTTTCTTTTTGGAAGAGAGAGGGTCCAAGCCCAATTGCCGCCTTTAGTTTTGCAGCGCGTAATTGTCACGCGCGCAAAATACTGCTGCCGATGAGGATGGGTGCCAGGGGGTCCGAGTGTTCGTAGGGGAGGACAGATGTCTCGAACTGCTCCGAAAACTTTTTTTTTTAATTTATAATGATGTTTCGGGTAGTTTTTGTGCTCTTCTTCTCATGCATAAATGCGGCTGGACTGTTTTGGGCTGTCGAATTTTCAAAGGGTGAATTTCTTTGTTCGTCCTACTGCGTCTGGAATGAGAATGGAAAAATTTTATTTAGATAAGTCTTATTTGAGAAATGTCTGAAGTGCTGTATTTGCACAAATCTGTCGAATTAAATGTTAAATGGGCTAGTTTTAGTTGCCGTGATTGATATAATGAGGAAAATGATATTGTGTCTTCTTATAACTAATGTGTGTTATAACTTTAACTGTCGTTAAAGTCATAAATAATATTTCGTCCAATAGATTAGATTTTGGAGTTTATACGTTAAATTTTATACGATAAATATATAACGCTGATCATGAACCATTCATTCTTACCATAAAATCTTGATTTAACACATGCTTATAATACTGCTAAACTCCTGCTGGTTGGTTATATTATATCATAAAAAATGTATTTGAGCAAATAAAATGATCGATATGAAGAACGAAATTAAAAGCATCGATAAAATTGTATGATAATTGAAACAAAAAATGTAAAGCCTTTGATCGTAATTCGCGAAATAACACGAAATAAAAATGATTTTCAAAATTTTTACACAATGACGCATAGTATTAAATTCCACCGAGAATTCTCACACTTCTCCACAAATTTGCAAAAACTTGACCAAAGTAAAGGGAAAAAAGATCGCCGCGTTCTTCGAATTAAAATGCCTCAGCCATCGTCCGCGACTCCTTCATGATGTCACTCGCCGCTTGTTTGCCGCTTGCGCAGCTCGAATTTCAGCCGAATCCGCGCCGATAAGCGTCGTCGGCCGAGTGCGTGCGATACCCCTTAGCACACACGCATATATACATGTCAGCACTTCGCATGGGAGCGCGCGGCCGCGCGAGAGTCTCAATGACGCTTCGGAGCGCTTATTCATACTCTCCCACTCGCACGCGTGTCTTCTCACTCGCGGCGAGTCCTAAATTGACCTTTCCAAGAAGCCTCGCCGCAAGAAAACAGTCGCGTCAATGAGCCGCAAACATGATGTGTGTACGTGTGTGTATTATACGCTCGATCTCCTTGGTATTATGAATGGCGTAGTAGAAGGAGCTGAGTATAGTATACTATGTGTGTATACGTCAGAGACGGAAGTTTGATATCGCGTTTATCTCGCGAGGGCCTGAGGATGTGACATGCGATAGGCTTTAAGCTCGGGTTGTGTGTTATTATTGTGGTACGAGATTAATCTGGATTTTCTCTAGGGTGAAGTATATATATATTATTATCGCCTCACGCGCGCGATAGTTTGTTGCAAATATTTGATCGAGCGCGCGTTCGTCGTTCCGGCACGCATTAAGCGGTGCGCGCTATCGATTTATAGGTAAACGAAATAATAAATAATAATCGAGGTTCTAAATTGTTTGTCTAAGATTAACTTAAATACACGTACAGGAACCAATTCTTTCACGCTCGCATTTCGAGAAAAAACCGTCGTGGTGAAGTACGATTAACCCATCGCATCACAAAGAACACAGCGACCATCAGGGAGCCGGAGATAGAGCATCGCTCTCTGGCGAGAAAAAGGAAAGAAATTAAATTTTTTCCCCTCAAAAGCAACAAAATTAAAGCATCGACAAGCGCGTCAATTGACGAGGCTCTCTCGGACCGCGAGCGAGCTGCCCACGGGAGAGCGAGGGCATAAAAAGCCCTCTACAAAAGAAAAGCGTATCCTCTTTCGCTGAGGCTCCCTCCGCGTCCCCCGCCACACACACATACCCACACAGAGAGGGACAATCATCCTCGACATTTCGTAATCTCGCGCGCGAGCGCGGACAGGATACCGGTAATTGCCCGGCTATATACAAGAGAGAAGAAAGGACAACGCGCACGCGCGCGAGCGAGCGAGAGAGGCGCGTGGGGACGGGCGGGTATATCCTGAACAGTGGCATCACTCCTCCCTTCTTTTTTTCTCTCGTGTTCTCGTGCTGCAGCTTCTCATTTTTTATCTTCCCAGCGCGCGAGAGAGCGGAGGCACTTTAATCGCCCGGAGCAGCGTCAACTTTTAAACTTTGAATATCATTGTAACGAATGAGCTTGGGTACAGCATTTAGCTTCCTGTATTCATAAAAATACGTACAGAAAAAATTTTAATTTTAATTAGAATCATTGTAATTTATATACTATTTATATCGATTAAAGTATATTCTTTGGTAAAGTTGAGGTGTTTTCGTTAAATTTCAATTCTTATATGTTATCTAATTTCTGGACAAATTTTTTTGTCATAAAAACTCAAACTCCAAAAATTTCAAAATGGAGCAACATCATTTACAACAATTTTTCGCTCCGCACATAATCTTTATACATTCACACAATCTCTTGCTCCTTCACCCTCCTCTCCCAAAAAAAACCTCAAAATCGATCCTATCAGCCACTCTCACACCACATAAAAAATTCCCGCGTAACCTGGGCGTGTGCATAATATACCCACACACAATGCTCTCCAGCCTCCTTCCGCCCACACCGGGCTCGCACGCGCTCACGCAGAGATTGAGCCTGCGTGCCGGCGCACTGACTACGCGGCACGCTTCAATCTTTATCATCCAATTACATCAATTTCCCGTACTCTCCCCTTCCCCTCTCCTGCATCTATATATCTATTAACAAGAGGCCGCCTCACTCCCAAATCACCTCGGCAATTAAAAATCGTTCGAAAAAAGAAAAAAAACCGAATCCTCTGTATATACACTTGGCCATATACAGGTATAATATACAGCCGAGTCTCGTATATCTCTCCCTCTCCTCTCCGCACGTGGGCGCTGGCACACATATAGGTAGGCTCGTGCCGCGGATGAGAGCGTGTGTTTAAAAGCGCGTGCTAGGAGGAGGGGGAGGGTGAGCCGCGTGTGCGCTCGCGTCACTCGCGGCGGCGGCGCCCGGGCCGAGCCGCGCCGAGGAGCCGGCCCGAAGACTGCCGAGGCCGATGGTGGGAACGCCGAGCGCCGAGCGTTCTCACCAGGCCGCCGGCCAGGCGGCCCCGGCGCGCAGCCGCTCGACCGAGCGAGCAAGCGAGCAGCCACCGGTGGCCGAAACGCGCAGCTCGTGGCTGCTGCCGTCGCTTCTTCTTCTTCTTGTTTGGCTCGCGCGCGCGCGGGGGACGCGGCAGGCGCAAGGTGCCTCCGGAGCGTGGATCTGGAGTGTGAGAGCGGAGGCGCGCGCGCGAGTCGGCTACTGGTCGCGAGGCTGCAGCCGGTCTGTTTCCTTCTCTCTTTCTCTCTCTCGCGCTTACCCGGTCTTTAGGTGACTGTCTCTCTCGCTCGCTCGTTTGCGGTTGTTCCTCTTGTTCCTTTTCCTTCGCACCGACTGCGAAATCGTCGCACGCCGATCGGACGAGTTGTTGCGGGATCGCTCTCTCTCTCTCTCTCCTCTTCCTCTCTCGCTCACTCACTCGTGCGCTCGCCCGCGCCGAAACATTATACACGTGCAATAAGCACGCACACGCGGCCTTCCTCCTCCTCCTACTCCACTGCCGCGTGTACACTTGACGCGGAGAGTAAGAGAGAGAGAGGAACGCTTTATTATTATTATCGCGTACGTGCGCGCCCGCACTTCTGGCGAAGGGGGAGGAGGTTGATGATAATGATGATGAGGCGGAAAGCTGCTACTTCGTTAAGTGCTCGTTTCTTTCCGTTTTGCATTTTCTTTTTCTTTTTTTTTCACAAACTTAAGCAGTTGCACTTTCGAATTCGATTTATGTAGTTTTCGGAGCACAAGCGCACGGGCCCTCCGTCAAAATTGTACTCGATGGTCAGCGCACTCTCAGGGCGAAGCAAATGAAACGTTTCGATTTCGGGGAAACGGTGCAAATAAAAGAGTTAATTCGAAATAGACAGGAAAGTGGATGTTTTTGCGATAGTTCCGCAAAGCAAATATAGAACTATATTAAAACTAAATATTTTACGTTGGAAGTGGGTGTTGTTAGTAAAGTAAAAGGCTGTAACAATTTGCAGATTTTTTTTAATTAAACATAATGGAATAGCAAAAGCAATTCCTCGGAAATGTAAAAATGTTTTTAAAATTATCCTTGGTATTTTAAAATTAAAGATAATTTACTTAACAAGAATGGACTACTGTTATCCAACTATACATAGTGAAAAATCTATAACCGAAACTGTAATTGAAATAAATGAAATGTAATTGAAAAGTTACAGGATTTAACGGGTGATGGCTGGTATCCTCGTTAAGCTTTCGATGAAAAATGTAAAAAAAAATTCCTCTAACAAAAATATATAATTATACGAAATTAACGAAAAAACCATCGCCATACGGACGCGTATAATACTTATACAGGATTACGATAGATCAAAGTGAAACGTTACCGAGAATAAAGATCGGACTTACGCCTAAACCATCCACCTGTCAGATGCGGACAATTAAGAAGCAAAACAAGCCTCGAGCGGCTGCCTTATACTACTGCCTTGGACCAAAACAAACTCTCGCGCGCCCGCAAGTTTCTCACGCGTTATACGCGAGAGCGATTAGCCTTTTTGCTCTCACTTCCTCTCTCTCTCTCTCTCTCCCGCCAAAATAAATCGTGCACTTTACGCACTTTACTCCTTCCCCCTCTCTAATAACCAGAAACCGAGCAATAAATCAAAAACGCGCAGCCGCGCGTAATCGTTGAAAATTGGAGGCGGAGCAATTTCTTCTTCTTCTTTCCTTTTTTTTCTCCAGCCGATATCCTTACTCTTATACAGGCATGAGCACGTGCACGCGCGTGCGCTGTGTGCGTATATACATACAGCATGTGTCGCTATGCGTTATATACAGCGTGTATATAGAGCCCCCCTGAGCTTTAATTCTATATAGGCGCACACGGGTCTTTTGTACAGAGCGGCATCGCGCTGCGCCCTTGCGGAATCCGCGCGCGCGACGAGCGAGGACAGCCGGGTTCTCACTTTGGGGTCCCCCTGATGGCTCTCTCGCGTGCACGAGGCCTTTATTGGCCGATTCAATGGGGGTATGGGGCACGGCTGGCTATAAGGTGTATTCAATTTGGAGTTTACGAGAGAAAAAAAATTGGATTACACGGGAACAAAGTTTAATAATAAAATTAAATTTTCTAGGATTTTTTTTTGGTTGTAAAATATAACCGGCGTATACTGTAACCTGTTTTTGTGAGCCAATTAATTTACTGTTTTTGAAAATGTAAAAAAATTGGTGATGGGCTTCTAAAATTTTAAAAGTTTTGAAAATAAATGAAAAAAAAAACAGTATTTAAAAATAATAGTTAATTGTTCATTGCCTTTACTGATTCCCTTTTTCGAAACGGAATAAACAAAGCAATACAATTATCAGATGCCACGAGTCAATCTTGAATTTCGATTACGGCCTTATATATACCCGCAGCGTGGAAGGGGCATTTAGCCAAGAGGCGCGCGCGCCTATATAACATAGGGGAGAAAGAGATCGAGGCGGATCTCGTTCTCCCCACACGAGTCTTCTCTCTCGGAACGTGTCTATGATTACGGATTAATGGATCTGCTGCCCCGCTACCGTAGGTACGCGGCGGCATCGACGGCGACTCGAGATATATATTCCATAATGTGCCGCTGCCGGCCGAAACTCTCCTTGGCGGCGGCGCGCGCGCGCATCGCGGGAGCTCGATTATGGAGATTTCGATAATCGACGACGAGAGTCTAGGAGAGAGATAGAGACGAGGGGCACATAAATATGCCGACCGGACTTTTATTGTCTCTTTTTATCGGGAGATGAGATGTGTATAGGTTTCTTTTTTGTCGATGCCGACTTCGGCTCGGGTTGCGTTGATATACTTGGACGAGGCTGTGTCTCGAGGGTCCCGGTTTATTTTTTATCAAGTTTTTAAAAATAAGGAAAGTAAGGGAAGGACTGTAAGATTAATAAATAATGACATTTTTTTATTGAAAAATTGCAGCAGTGATTACACGTTTCTGAAAATGCCGTTTCGAGTGTGTCAGGAGAAGTCATTAAAAATAAATTAAATCTGATAAAGAAGTACGCAAAATTATTATATGCAAAAAACTAATTTCTCCCTTTTTGCGCTTAATCGCGTGCTCTTAGTCATACACGCAGTGTATGTTAAACAGGAAAAAAAATCATTATCGAACGAGTTTGTTTTTGCGAAACTATACGAAATTTCGGCGCGATTATAACGGTACAAGACTACCGCTCGGTTTACGCATCTGCGGAAAAATGCGGAATAATAATAATAACCCTTAATGAGATAATAATTTCTGCGAATGAGAAAGTTTCTCCATCTTAAAATGCCCGTAACAACTGCATTTTGGCTCTCCCCTTACATACGCACTCACGCAAGCATATACGCAAATTGATCTACATATACTTAAAGCAAATAATTATTCATATCGCTTATTTCTTTCGTAAACGACGGTTTGCCCCATCCGCACACCGCGAAAGCACTCGGCGCACGCGCCGCGTGACTTTTTATTCGCACACATTTGCGTTTTCGAATACCGCTCTTTGGTACGCGCACGTTTATCGATCCTTTAAAACATCCTTTCCCGCTATATATAACGCGCGAGTCGAATCCTCGTTCGGCTGTATTTTTTTTATTTTCGCTGGCTCGCTCGCTCGCGCGGCCAGCGAAGCGATGAGAAAAAACGCGCGTAATTGTAAGCGTGGAAAAAGAGGTTCCTTTTTAAAATTATAACTTGAGCGCCGACGCGCGGAGGATGCTCGAGATGCGGCCTCTTCTTCGTGACAAGCGTGTGGCTCGGGGTTTTTCGCTCTCTCTCCCGCTTATTTTCGGTAATTAGGCGAGGAGCAATTAGAAAACAAAAATGCCCCGTGAGAGGCGAGCGAGGCCTCCCCGAAATTTCTGAAACCCCGGCTATACCTATGTGTTGCACACGCGCGCGGATGCGGATCCCACGAGCGCGCGCGTACGCAGTTGAGTGTTGCACGCTGCAGCGCGCCCGAGACTAAACATATCGTGTTTCTTAAAAGAGCCGAGGCCCCGACGAGCCATTTTAACGGGCTTGCGGATAGCTCTGCCAGCCGCTGCCGCCGCCGACGGTAGGAAAATGCGAAGGAATGACTGACCAACAGTGAAGATTAGATTACGTTAGAGAGGTTTAACCCCGTCATTCGGCTGCCGCATCCATTCCCCTTCTCTACTCCCTCTCGGTTTCCGGTTCAAATTATCAGGTTCGCGTTTTGTTTTGCTTTTTTTGAGCGCGCGCCGCTTTTTCGAAAGGGGCAATCGCTACTTTCCGCGTCTGCGCTAGCCCGCACTTTTGGACGTCTAATGAACTGGTTTCGTCTGGCGGCGAGCGGGTCTTTTTCTATTTTTAGAAGGTTATCTATATATATATATATACACGTTTGTGAGAAATTTTGGGAATTAGAATTAGTTATCGATAGATGTGGCGAAACTGTCGGCGGTATTGATCTATGCGCGTTTGAGGAAATAACAACTTTATTAATGTAACGTTTGCAAATTAATTTTTCTGCAAGGATTAATTCCATGCGAGCGAATTGGATATCTGATTCGCGAACGCAAGATTACAACACGCCGAAATTTCGAAGACGGCTTTTGAATTATTCAGTTATGTAAATTGATATAAATGTATTCGAATATATCATATTGTTCCGAACATATATATATATACACAAGCGGCACATCGATTTTAATACGCTCTTACGAAAATTAAGTCGCAAGATCAATAAATCCAAATTAACTTTACTTCAAAAACCATTTGTACATTTCATTCTCGCCGAAAATCCTTTTTTCATTTCAATGCACCGTGGCAGCAGCTACTTTCTAGCGCTATATATACATACCGTACAGCGGTACAGCGAAAAAACGCATTTCGCCAGCAGATTTCACTTCGCCAATTCCATTCGCGAAAATCAAAGGGAAAAAACCATTAGTTTTACACTCTTCGTTCGTTCTCTCGAAAAAATTGCAAACTCGCCGGTAATTGCCGAGTCACGTGGGCGCGTGCGCGGGCGAAATCCTATATAGCTCTCGTGTCTGTGTGCACTGCAATAAAGATTTATCGCCCCTTCGGTCGTGTGCCGCGCGGGCAGCACGCGCGCATCACTCTCTCGCCTAAAACACGCCTTTAACCTCGACGGAAAACCCCTAAAAAAAGGGCGAAGAAACGCGCTGCGGAAAACTCTAGCCACACGGTGGAAGAGGTTTATATACAAGCCGCGTTTATTGGCTCCGAGGATCTATCGGTCAAGTATATTGTCAATACACTCCGTCGACTTTCCCTTACCTGCGTATAGAGAAGAGCTGTTTCGCTCCCTCTCCCACCCTTCATATCTTCCCTTTTTTCTTTGGTCTCGTGCTTCTCTCTTTCCCGCCATAGGGATAAAATGAGAACCCCGAAAGAATCCGCCACTGCCTGCGCGAGTTCTCGCGCGTGTGTCCGCCACGCGCACTTTTATCCGCGTGCGTGCACACACGCGCGTGAGCGCAAGGAGCGGTCAGGTCATAATAGATGCACGAGTCGCGTCTCCCCGCTATATATGTATTCTTTCTCTTCTTCTTCGCCCCCCTTTGCAATTTCTTTTTCCTTTCATTTTTACCTGTCGATTCCCTGTGTTGCTCGCGCGTTCTCTCTATCCCCTCGCCCTATTCAGCGCATATCGTGCCGCATGCCTTCTCTCGCCCCGAGCCAAGTGTATACAGACACACTCACACACACACGTGTATATAAGGAGCATACAAGTAAAAGAGTAAGAGAGAGAGAAAGGAAGAGAGTGAGAGGGGGAGCCTTGAAAAACGGACTCTCCGATGGGGTTGAAGCCGCAGAACGAGCGCGTGCGCGAATCGCAGAAACGTGGGAACTGCCGCCAGGTGATCCTCTTTTCTTCGACCTTTCTCTCTCTCTCTCTCTCCCTGGTCCCGTGCGCCTGATGCTGCCCCCTCCCTTTCTCGCTCGCTTTCATGCGTGTGCGCTCTTTCTCTCCCTCGCTCGTGTGTGCAAGCTTCCGAACGCAAGCGCCCAAAGGACCAATATATAGGTGCATATATACACACACGCGCGAGCGCGGGAAGGGGGAGACTCTGACTCACGTGGATGCCTTTACATATGTTGCTCGTTCTCTCTCTCTCTTTCTCAGTGTGTATGGGTATGCGCATTATGAGAGGGGGAGAGTCCCCCTTGGGAGAGGGGGAAAAGGAGGGGAGAGAACGAGGCTTACTTTTACCTCGTGTATTATATACAGAGCGAGGGGTGCGTGTAAGCGCGAGCGCGCTCAAATAAGATCGAGGAAAAAAGTGCGCGTGTGCGTCTTCACGTGGGGGAATGAATGCAATTGCATCACGCGACCGAGAGGGGCTTTCGTCGACTTTGGACACACGGCTCTCGTGACGAAGAATAAAAAAAGAGGCTTTTCTTTTCTTCTTCTTCGTTTAGTTTCAAGAGCTTGATTGGTTCTTTTTTCTCTCTTTGGGAGAGTGAAAAAGAGTAAAGTAATTTAATTATTGCATTATGGGGAAGAATAGATGTAATTACGGTTATTATATGACAGTTGATCATTCCGTTTCTATTGTTAGTGTGTATAAAGACGGTAAATGTGTACG
Organism: Torymus auratus; assembly: GCA_900474315.1. Lineage (NCBI taxonomy): Eukaryota > Metazoa > Arthropoda > Insecta > Hymenoptera > Torymidae > Torymus > Torymus auratus. The sequence goes on along the minus strand of UXGD01001184.1, from coordinate 21,892 downwards.
TCTTGATTTTTTACAAAGTTTGAACCAATAAATATTTTAATGTTGATGTTTGCTTATAGGATAAATTATAATCCATTAGGGACAAAGTGACACTTTCTCTTTGAGGTCCAACTGTCACCATCACGACTAAACAGAATATATACTCAATAAATATGACTGTTTATTTAACGGAAACGTTAATTACCGTCGTTGTAAGCTAACAATGGAGCTTTTATAGGGGTGACATTAAACAATAAAATTTTTTGCCTTCCAGCGATATCTAACGAATTCTGACCTGGCCCGAGTGCCCGACCGCCCCGTTGTAAAACTTTTCGCACGCGCGCGTGTGCCCAGCACGCGACGCGTTATATGTTACCAAAACCGGGACACGTTGACCTAATTCAATCCCAAAGAGAGTACCGAGAGTTTATGATCGGTAATTCAGACTAAATGGAAATTGCATAGCCGCCGCTTAAATTACTTTCTACATGATAGCATCTTTTTAAACGATGCCTCGACGCAACCGACATTATATTGCAATATGGAGGCGCTTCTTGCGTGTGCTTATGGTAGCCCTTTTTGAAAGTCCTTTAAAGTATACCTTTGCATATATTTTTTTCAGGAATTCATCAGTAAAAACATCGGCTTTAATTGAGTTATAATTATATGGATAATTTAAAAAAATGTATAATTGTACTAAACAGTTGCAGGATAAACGTCCTTAATTGATCGATTTTGTTTAAATATTCGTGTAGCCTTTCACTGCGATCATTAATATTACATATGTGCAAAATAAATCACGCGAGTCACGAGGCGCGCAGCATTCGTTTTCGACTTCCAGACGGCCGTGCGTAAAAAATTCTGCGCGAGCGCGCAAAAAATGCATAAAACAGAAGTGCGCGTTCGTTTCTCTCACGCGGCGCAATTTTTAGACTGGGAAACCGCAATTCCGAAATTCTCAAACTGCAACTGCGTAACAGCCCACCTCGTGATGTATGGGCGGCTCACTCATATGCAGATATATATGTTAATCTTTTTTAAATCGTTCAAATTATGAAAATCAAACTTAATTTTAAAAATATTTTCATCTTTATTATACATAAAAAGAATATAACGAAAAAACTGACCTAAAAATCAACTGAAATAAGGCTAAACCGAATGATGAATGCCTCGTTCTCAAAAAATATACAAGTACAAAAGCGATCCTCAGGAATGCAAATAGATCGGCAAAAAGTCATCGCGCGCAGCAAAAGCGCAAAAACAGCCCAAGACACGTGAGATGATCAGCCCCCATATCCCACAACTCGGTTTTTAGCCTAGCTGGGAAACCGCAATTCTCCGATTCCCAAAGAATCACCATCTCGCCACACGAAAAAAGAATAACCCACCCCCGTGCTATGGATGACGAACGTCGAGCGTGTGTCGCTCAGTGTGCTCCGAAACCGCACTTATATCCAGTTTAATTTTAGCCTCGGGCTGTTTTTTAGTTCCGGAAAGTCCTCGTATTAGTCGAGGCCTTTTTTTACTCCTCCTCGTCGTCGCGTGCTGTCGTACAATGCAGTTGCTCTCTCGCGACCCCTTGAGAGGGAGAGAAAGAGAGAGAGGGAGAGAGAGAGAGAGAGAGTGCGAAAGGCACACTTTTTACCGAGAGATTTCAAAAGTCCGCCCCTCGATGGACTGCCAGCGTGCACGCGTGTGTGTGTATATATAGCCGAAAATTTTTTTGCCCGAGAACGAGCCACGTGGGAAACAAGCTCAATATAATTTGTGTCTTTCGAAATCATCGGGGGCTATAAAAATTTCGAGGTTGAGCCCGTCGGACTTTTTCTCGGTAATAATCACTGCGTATACGAAATCGATGACGATAAACACGTTTCACCCTATATATATATTTTTTTTTTTTTTTGTCAAAATCATTAAAAGTTACTTAAACTTAAATAAAAAAAAAAAATAATTTTATATAACCATGAAGAAAAATGTATACCCATTCGAACCTTTTCTTAATTTATACTTCCTATAGGTTACACAAACGTAGAGAACATTTCCATCCCGCTATTTAGCACAAAAGCCTGTGGTCGAGGCGAAGAACAGTTCAACAGACAATTCTGGAGTAAGTTGCTTTCAATCAGCGGGCTCTCTCGTTCTTGCTCACCTATAAGAACCCTGTATATACGTCGCTTAGAATGCTAAAAACTGCGCACCGAGGGAGATAGACAGTAAGGCACAGCGGGTTCGGTTTCGGAGTTATATATATACGTTATATACATACATATATATATACAGTGAGAAACGGAAGTCACAAAGTGACACTAGGCGGGCGCTGGCGACTACACTCAAAGGCTCTCCCGGAGTTTCTTGGAGTGTATCCCATGACCTTCGAGGCCGCAAGACTTAGCAGGTGCATCGGAGCGAGGGTATATGCGGGGATAGAGTAGGGCGTTACAATTTTAGAATGAAACTCGCCTTCTCTCTTTCGATGCAACAACCCCGTAACTCTTGAGGAGTCTGTGGTCAAGTCGAGCCGTTCGGCCCGTTTCACACAGCGTCTTACTGTTGCGGAGTTTCGCATTGTTCGGTTGTCAAGTGTGCGATTGACTTTCGAAAAACCAAGGGAGTGCTTGAACGAGAGATGCTGTGAACGACTGTCTGGAAGAGAGTAATATTTTGACGAAATTTTTAAATATTATACCAATATGAATAAATATTATCTGGTTAAATTAGAGTTAATTAAAGATGAAAATATCGTTTGGCTTTAAAATGAAGTTCAACGGTAACCTCGTTATCTCGAAATCTTTTTGTTTTCCCCATTCAAAAGTGGCATATTTACACTATAACTGTTCCTAATCCTTCACGCTCTTCCGCCCTATACCCGCAACTGCTAGTCGTTTCCCTTCCACACCTCCGTCTTCCCTCTCTTGCGCATATACACGTCTTTTCCTTCCTTTTTGGGTTAACGGGAAGGTCGTGTATACGCGTGCAACATATGACCGAGGAGCCCCTTCCATTATGTCAGCCAGTTGGAATATTCATGGGAAATTACGAATCATGGGAAAAAAAATAATGTTGCGGAGTGAAGAAACCGAGAGGGGAGAGCAAGGAAGACGAATCTTTCTTGGGAATTGGTGATTTTTCGAGAGACCGGTGGCGAGCCAGCCGCAAGCTTGTCGGAGATTATTCGACCGCTTAATTGCTCCTTTGCGAGAAATTAACGTCTCGCGCGCGCTCGAGCCGAGACTTAAGTGCCGCCGCAGCGGCGCATTCGCACCGTTGAGCGAGAGGGAGACGAAAAGACGCTCCGCGTAAATTGAAATTATGTCCAGGCGATCCGAGTAAGAAGATAGCGTTAATTAAGTAATTTATAAGTTAATTTATGATTCAAAGTGTTTTTGTGGCTGATACTGCTGGTGCAGTCTCGTGAGAGATCAAATGTAAAATGTGTACCAGAATTTGGCCCTGGATTTAAAACTAATCAAAGCCTTTGAGATACGATTATATACATGTCGAGTATATACCAGGCATATTATACAGTGTGAGATTCATCACAAGGACACTTGATAATATCTTCGTAAAATTTCCATTCTTTCTACAGTCATTGAAGAATCAGTAGTTCAAATATTGACAAGCTTTACTAATTTTTTCTATACGCTGATCATTGACCCGAATCTGGATTAAGCATATTTGAAATGCCTTCAACTTTCACGTAATGTTTATATATGAAATCGTATAACTTCACATGTGCTTAAGCACACAACCTTATCACAGCGAGTAAACGTGTTTTTTCCTACCGGTTAGGCGAAATTTAAATGGCACTCTCCCGAATGTCGCAACAGTCTATTTGACTTACGTATATTATATATATACAACTGCTCGTAAAATAGTGATCATTTTGTTTTTGCCGACGGTTTTTTCTCCTCATTTTTTACTGCTCCACCCGCGCGCCCCAAAATAGATAATTACTCATCATGTTATAAATCAGCGACACGGAGGTAACAAAGCCGTGGAGAAAATCTCCGGTATCAGGCCCTTCCATCTGGAATTTTTTTCTTCCGTTCAGGCGGCAGGAAAAAAAATGGAAGGTATAGGAACGAGAGTGCGGACGAGACAAGCGCCTCGGGCGCCCGCGACCGAGCAACAGAAAAGCCCGGTACTTATTACGGTTACACTTGCCGGCGGCGGGGAAAAACGGGACCCCAAGGTCGCGGCGCGGGGGCCCCCGAAGTGTCTGAGGCCACGCCGTGGCGTAAATTTTGGAGAGACGAGCGGCGGCCCATAACCTCGGTCCCGCCAGCGCAACGCTATGCAAAATGCGATCGGCCGGCTCTCCCGCCCCTCTACATCTTGCGTACGAGGGGATTTGTCTCTCTCGGTAGAAAGAGAGAGAATTTGCGCTCCTAGAGCAGCCTCGAGTACAGCACGAGGAGCGGTTCACGGCTACGCAATAATATACCAGTCTCAGGGACAAAGCTGCAGTTTTAACGCGGCGTATTATGCATTTAGGGGAGAGGGAGAGCGAGAGAGACGGCCGGAACCCCAAATAAAACCATAAACTACGGGGCGCAGAAGAGGTCTCTATCCCTTCTTCCTTCCTTCCTTCCTGTCTCTCTCTCTTTCTCTCTGCTCCGGCTTAACGGACTTTTTGCGCTAGGCCGACGCAACAGCCAGCCATAACGAGCTAATCTGTAACCATGTCTTTCTTGCGTCTTGTCTTGTCTCTGTTCAAACGTAGCGGATCATTATTATTTTATAGCGCGTAGATTTTTTTTTCTACAACAATGTGTTTACTTCAGGAACTTGGAATATTGTCGAAAATATATATATAATGTCAAAATTCACATAACGAAGTTTTAATGAATTTTAGCGCGTTAAGGTGTCCAAAAAAGGCGTGTAAAACCTTTTTCGGCTCATTAAAATCGCGCGGCGTTGCTCTTAAAACTATGTACAAAAAGCAACACGCTTTAAAGTCGATATAAATCATTAAAACTTCAAATGAGAGAAACGAGAAAAAAAGAAGAAACGGCGGCAAAGAGGAGGTAAATAAAGCGAGCGCTACGCGGAAAAAGTTTGCACTCCACAGTGAAGTAACCCGTCGGGCGCAGAAAAAAAAGAGAAGAAATATTCCATTCGAGAAAAAAAAGAATATAAACCAACGACTACTTAAATTCACTCCGCCGAAAGTTTTCCATTCAAAGACACATTGCACGCGATACGACGCGCGACTACTACATACACGCGCACACGTCGCGCGATTAGTACACAGCTGCGCGTCCCAACAAAGTTCCGACGATTATTATCGAAGCAAATATTATTACAGCGTATATATACGTAACATACGTGCGCGACAGGCACATAGGTATAAGCGTGCACGCTGTACGCGCGATCGATAAGACGTACGTAGGTACGCGCGTTGGCATTAAGGGTGGCGCGCGGTTAACGTATATGCTCCTCTCGAGAGCCTGCGCGCACCGAGATTCGCAATCGCGCGCTGCCCGTGGCGATCCTCTCGGAATACTGCAGAGCGCACGAGTACATCGTAATCGGGATTTCGGCGAGCGACATTGCGTATAAACTCGAGAGTGCGTATACCCCGCGATCGCATCAGATTCGCTGATTTTATCGGTCTGCGCGCGGTCAGAAAGAATATCTTGATTTTTCAAGCTCCTCTTGCAAATATTAAAAAAGCGTGGTGCAGTCTCGAGTTGGGGGCGAACGTATATACGCCGGCCCATCTGTTTCGCGATTTGCGCTGCACAAATAATTATTGACGTAATGAAATCGCTATATATATATAGCGTGTGCTAATATTGACGCGGCGCACACACGCACGCGCGAATGTTTGGAGCACGCATTACTATACCGAGTGTGAAATGTGATGTCTGCAGCGTTATAACAGGGCCGCGTGCACCGTTGAAAATTTTATTTATAGTCGAGCCGGCCGGAAAAAACTTTTTACGCGTGATGAGACATATGATCGGTGAGAGTATGCGCGAAAACAACACTTGGCATCGACTGATGTTAGTGTCATAAAATGTAATAGTTTGATTAGGCAGGATTGTAGGCGTGATAACCGTTAAAAATAGAATCGATTGCGAAAATCGGCTGCTCTCGCGACGCTCTTATCGCAGTTCATGATAAATTCTTTCCCAACATGCGTGCGGTTCCTTATTATAAACGTGCGACTTTTTAAACTTTTTAATAATCTGCTGCTGTGTCGTAAAAAAAATTGCGACGTTTGACGTCAATTTTTATGGTTATAAACGAGCTGTGAAAAATAAAAAAATTAGTTTTTAATTTTCAAATAAATTATAATTGATGCATCGCAATATTAACATATTTTTATCGTAAACATAATTTTTGTACCGTTATGCTCAATAAGGATTAAAAAGAAAAAGAACGAAAACCTTATGCAGCCATTTAAAAAGATAAACGCTCACGCAGCGACTTCCGACTTCAATTCACCTCACACTACTTGTAACGTCACGTCAAACCTATTCACTTAAATACCCAACATAATGAATCAAAATTACAATCGCTCCTTCGTGCCCGAGAAGAGAGAGAAATAAATCAAACCTCGTCGACCAGAAAACACGGAGCACTAGCAGCTAGCGCGCGCCAGCGCTATATACGACAGTCGTTTGGTCGCCTCTAAACAGTCTCTTCCTCTCTCTCACTCTCTCCCCCTCCTTCCTCCTCACCTCGGTTATGAAAATCGTGAAGGTCTGCGGACGAAGAGCTCGTTCCGAGGGCATAGCGCGCCGAGGGGGCGGTTGTCTCTCTCGCTCTCCCTGACAGAAAGTAAAAGTTTTCCGGTGCAATAATCGGGTGCCGTAAAAGTTTATCCGTTTATTGCCGCGGCCCATTACCTCTTGAAACGGGGCAATAACTGATTTCGTCAACAGTCCGGCCTCAGCCTCACCTCGGGGCTTGTTGAACACGCGGCGCGTTTATTGAAAGGTTTTCCTCTCGTCTCCGTCGCTCGTCGCTGGGGATAGCGAGGACAGCAGCTCGCTCGGCATCCTCGTTAGCGTGTGCATCATCGAAAAGCTACGTTAAGGGCGCGCGCGTGTTCGTCATGTTACTGCGCGCGAGGACGTCGGGACGACTTTTTTTTAATTGTTTTATATTATACATACGTTTACGGGGCGGGAGAAGATCCTGTATGGGCGGTCGCACGACGACCAATCGCGGAAGTCCTTGCGACTTGTTGCTGTATGGTGATTCGTTCGGAGCAGGATTTTAAACCCAGTGAGATGTTGTACTTGAATGTGTAATAATATACCCTTTTTGTTATCGTGATCGAGTTACATTGATCCAAACTCTTATTCACGATGACACCGACATCATAAAAGGTACGGAATATTATACAGACGATTGAAAAATAAATAAATAAAACTATTGCAATTCAGATTATTCTAAACCCCAGACGAGTATACAAACAGTCGATGAATTGAAAAATCTTTAACCGAAATCCAATTTCACGAGGCAGCAGCAGCGCCAAACCAACGCATGCACACAAGAAAAGCAAAACAACATACTCACGGCCCTCCGAAAAAGCTCCGAAAACAAGAATTTATTGTTTATCCGCCAAATACGAGGCCCCCTTCTCCCCCGAAAAAAGTCAGAGGGGGGTTGGAAAAAGCCGTCGGAAAGCAAACACAATCCTTCCGTCCATGGGAATTCCCAGCCGTGTGCGCGCTGTTGCGCTCTCCCTCCTTCTATACTCTCGCCTCTCGGGCTGCAATAGCATTGCGCGCGCTGGCCACACTTATGACGTGTGCGCCGCTCGCAGGCTCACGTGCGCCTCATATATACATACGCACACGCGTGTACTCGCCCTTCCTCCTCCGTGCAGTCACTTCTCTGTCTCGTACATACGCACGTACGCACATACCTTTGCGCTTTGCCGACTACTGTGCATGATTATCGCGCAGTTGCGGTGCTGTGTGCCGCCCCCTCTCACTCCTCCCACTCGCTGCTGTTGCTGTTTTATTCTCTTCCTTCTCCCGCGCAAGCGCATCGTCCGTCATCACTTTGTCTCGCTCGCTGATTTCGAATTCGGAATGCCCGGATGCGCGTGCGTGTACGCAGCCTGATGGCAATTCGCAGCCGTCATTAAAAATGGAACTGTGGGAACGGTTTTATGCTGGACGTTATATACGGGAGATTTTTTAAGGATGCGTGCGTGGTGTAAGGTTGTTGTATTATATAGGAAGGACGATGGTTTGTCATTGCACGAGCAGAGCTATATGGTAACCTTCAGATGAGGTGATGATAGTTTGGAGTTTCGGAGTATGATTTTGGAGTAGAAGGTCACTGCTCGTATGTACCCCATCCTACATGATTTTTCGGTTTTTACTAAAGCGAGCATCTACATAATAATAAAAGCAAATGCGCTCGATATCATTTAATAACCTCACAATTGCTCAATATTTCGTATAAAAAATGAAACATGATATTAGCATTTTTTAGCTATACCTAAATGAAATAGAGGGAGAGTAAAATCGAGGATATTAAAATACATCGGATGCAAATATTTGTATTAAATGTGGAGCATTTTTCTAAAAATATGAAAAAAGCTGAAAACCACCAGCGGCTAAAATGGGATTGATTAGAGAAGGTCGGGGCAAAATTTTCAAGCAAAAAATTGTATGCATTTTAAAAGTTTTATAGAAATTAAATCATAACACGGACATAGAAAAAAAAGTGATGAGCAATGAAAAATTGAAATTAATCAAGAAATACGTATTCAGTTACGTCCGCAAATTATTAAAACTATTCTTGAAAAAAGTGTAATAGAACATTTTATTATAAAATAACAGTATTCAATTTATATTAATTCGATAAAAATTTTTGCCTAAAATTACAAATGAAATACGTTTTCTGAACAACGTTTTTAATAAAAAATTAATATTAAAATAATTTTCGTAAAATAACATCGCTCGAATCCATTTCTTCAACTGCTAGCATTTCCATTTAATTGCAATTCCCATTTTTCATTCCGACCAATTAATAGCAAAAAAATTGAATTACAACCAACCGCGTATATATACCTCGCACTTAATATAACTACCGAATAAAACAATCCCAAAAACCAGCCTTAATCATAAATCGCAACCCTCAATCATATACCATTGTACATACACGCACACACGCGCGTACTCGATCTTGGCGAATTACGAAAGCTCTTACTCTCCTCAATCATCCTTTTTTTTAAAGGAAAAAAAATCCACCAGTTCCCACCGATGCACACAACCCACACGATCCAGCAACGCGCGCGCGTGCACGATACCCGATAAGCCGCTTGCGCGCGCGTGTGCACGCTCTCTCGCTCGTCGTAAAAAATAAAAATTATGCCAATAACAAAATTAAGCAGATGTTCGTTTTCCAGAGCGTGCGAGCTCACCGGCTCAAGAGAGAGAGAGAGAGAGAAATACTCCCCCCACCAGCATACCCATACACACACGCACACTCGGAAGCAGCGCATGTGCAAGCGAGCGTGCGAGCGAGATCCACGGGGATATATGTGTACCCCAGATCAGCGCGGCGTGAATTCCCACACATCAACAGGTCTCGGGAGGGCCGCTGCCGCCTGCTGCTGCTGCTGCCTGCTGCTGTTGCTGCTGGCGGTGGGCCCCCCACTCTACCGGCTAGCCCATTAAAGGCGCGGGGCCCCCACCACTACTGCTGCCCCGTCGCCGGTCCCCACCACCACCGCCGCGCGGCGGTGCATCGGCATGCCGATCTGCCGAGAGCCAAACGTCAAACAGTTTAGTTATCCTTCACACCCCGAACAGGCCGGCGGTCCTGCTTTGGGGACAAGAGAAGCGAGTCTCTTACGTACATACCTACCTACATTCTCTCTCTTTCTCTGAGTCTTAGTTTTTTTAGAGGAGAGTAGCACTTTGGAGCAGTGATCTCGAAGGATACTTACCTGTTCTTTGCCAGTCAGTTGTAAACAGTGTGGTGTGTGCTTTCTTGATAATTGCAAGAAAACGAACTCAGTTCCTCAGTTGGTATATGCATACCAACTTGTGATCTTCTGCGGAAAGAGAACGTTATATTTCTTTTTGAGAATCTTGTGATAAAACTTAGCTGTTTAAATGGTTGATTACTACTGCAAGATGTCCGGAAGCGAGGACGAATACGAGCCCCAGATCAACACGCACGGGATGACCAAGGCTGAATTGCGAAGGGTGAGTTTTAGTGACTTTATTAACACAATACGTGTCCAAGTGTTCAACGATTGGCATGAAAAAAAAAATATATATATATATCATACCGAATTCAAGGGCAGCCGCGGCATTCGAGTCATTATCAAAAGCAATTTCTTATCGGCGTCATTTGTCAAAATTATCAGACACGGCCTGTCTCTCTTTCCCGCGCGCTCACCGCGGGTGCACTTTCAAGTGTAAAAATAGATAACGCCGCGAGAACGATATTTTTATTTGTCTTCGACTTACATAACGACGCGCAAAAACTTGAATGGCGCGTTGGCTTTCGCGCGAGCTCCAGCCACGTGTGACGTCCGCACGTGACGCCAGTGCGCGCGCGCAACCGAGCGAACGCATATACACAACCATACAGTCACCAGACCATATGCATGTGTGCGTATGTGTATATGCGCGGAGTGCGATAAGATCGCGGGCCGTCGTTGCTTTGGTTCTGTTGAATTCGGCCTTTTTAAAATGCGCATCGATGAATGAGAATGGAGTTATAGCTAGAGTGAATTTGGGCTCCGGCTTGAACGAGAAATTTTGTTGTTGTTTACAGAGCAATAAGCCGATCATGGAGAAGCGAAGAAGAGCGCGAATCAATCAGTGCCTCGACGAGTTGAAAGCTCTCATCCTGGAAGCAATGAAGAAAGACGTAAGTTGATGTTTACATTTGAATTTTCGACGTATTTGTCGCACTGTTTACATCAGTTTTATATGCATCAATCATTTGAAATTTACAACCATATTCTATAGTCATACGAAATATAATCATTGAATGACTTACTTAAAACTTGAAAAACATCCCTTAACAAAGATATATTGCAAGAGGTTAAAAACCTGGCCAAGGCTATGTAGCAGGACACATCCACGATGTCACCCGTGTCGTCGTCGTGCGTGTTTTCGCGCACCAGACGCCATAGCGGTGCCATTCAACTCGATCGCCAAGCCGTGTATAGTATTACGAGAACCGCGCCGCGCGGCGAACGCGCCGGATGCACACATATAATACATTGTATATATGCGCGCGCATACCTACGCTCGCCGCTTATATATTTATAACGTAAACGTATGATCTAAGCGTCGTCGTTCGCACTTTTGCGCAGCAGTCGCGCGCTTACACTCGACACTCTCACGTTTTTTCCTCGACGGCGATAATAATGTACGCGAGACTCGCGATGCACGTTTCGCTTGAATATATATGTATATGCTAAGCGTATATACACACACAGATATAGTCACACGCATGTTTCTCTTGACGCAGACATCGATCATTGCCTCCGCGCTGGTCGCGTTACTTTTGGCTCGAAAAAAATACAGTGTCGGCGCATCGCTTAGGTAAACAGCTTCGCACTTGCGCAATGTTTTTCTAAGAAAGCGTGTGCCTCGCGCTGATATAAAGAATTTTTTAAACTCTTAAAAGGAACAAAAAATGGAAAATTGATCCATCGAAATATCCAAAAGTGTATTGATCCAATTTTTTGTAACTTAATAGACTCGCGTTCGGAAAAAAAGGGAAGAGCAAAAAAAAAAAATTCCCGACCTATAGCGAGGCGTTAAATCAGATTGCCGAGGGGCCGGTCCCTAACACACACCGCGTGTCCAACGGCATTTGTTTTAGGGGACCATCAGCTCGCGCGCGCACGTAGCATATAGTAGTAGTAGCAGGTTTCGTTTCAATGTTTTAGATGCTCGGCTGCGCACGCGCCTCCACTCGTGGGAACGTTCCGCCGGGTGCGCGCATAGCTCAACACACACATAGGCTCAGGCGGGCGCGCGCCATCAATTACCCGGCGTAGTGTCATTTCAAACCAGTTAAAAGGCCCACCGTAAAAGCGGACCGAGACTATATATATACGCTTTTTCCTTCCTTTCTTTTTCTAATTATACATACGCGCAGACGTATACGCGTGCGAGATAATGTATACAAAGTAGATCGGTTTTTATCATCGTGTCGCGCGCGTCACGTTTCGCGCGCTGGCATACAAATGTATGCTAACGAGACTTTTCGTTGATTTCGAGAACCAGTGCGTACATATCTATACTACGCACACGTAGACACTTCCGACGGCTATATTTAGAGGCCTGGGAGTCGGCCGCCCCGGTAATTTTTACGATATTAATTTCCTTTTCAACGCGGCGGAGGGACACGAAAGGAGAGCGAATCACGGCGAGGGCGACGAGCTTCGTCCACGAGATAGAAAGAGAGAGAGAGAGAGTAATTCAATAACGAGTCGCGTGATTCTTGATCAAAGAACCGACGAGCGCTATACCTTCCCCTCTGCTCCGGAGAGAGACAATCGGCCGTGATTATATGCGCGCTAAGGGAGAGGCGCTGCTCTCCTCCTCCTGGCCCACTTGTTAATCAATTTCGTAAACGCGAGCTCGCTCTTTCGAAGAATTATGCAAATAGAGTACACGAGAAGAACACGCAGAGCGCGCTACCGCGCTTAATTACTCCGAAATCACGGCGCGGCCCTGTGTATACCGGGAAGTAAAGAAGAAGGGCTGCCGGTAGTAGGCCTCGGTGCGCGCCTCGGTCTTCGTAACACTATCCTACCGAGAGATTGATTTCTCAGACAGGCTTAACGAGGCGAGAGAGCGAGCGTCGTCGGCGCCTCGGCGCTCTCACCGTTCTCTCTCTTACCCGCTCGCTCACTCCCCGTGTCCAGATGACTTCCGCTACCTGCTCCGCTGTACACGCATACCCACCTACCTGTGCGTGTGTGCACACTATATACTCTCCCCACGCGCCCGAGCATCTGTCTCGCTCGCTCATTCACCGTTCACACACGCGCTCGCGCGCACCTTTCGCTCCCTCCGCACACACACACACACAACACACGCTCGCTCTCGAAACGCCCCCCGCGTTCGTGGGAACCTCCGAATAATTATTAAAAAGAGAAGAAGAAGAAGAAGAGGGAGGGAGGGAGGCTGCGGCCGCGGCTGTTCGGCTCGCGCGTCTCGGGTTGCCCAGGCTTTTGTTGACCATATCATCTTCGAGGATCCGCTCGGCTTGGTCTCTATATACTCGAAAAAGGGAGCGAGAGAGAGAGGGAGAAAGACTTGTGTGTGTATCTGAACGTGGGAGCGTAGCGCTCGGAGGAAGGTGGAGGGGGCAGCAGCAACCTTTTTCCCCTCTGCTACACCCTTAGCAGGTGCCTGCATTTGATCTCCTCGAGGGTGTCTGCCAGAGCTATTCTCTCACTCACTAGTGTGCTCGGGTTTTTTTGCGCCCTATGGCTTTCGCTCCGCGCGGATAAAGTGTTATTGTTGACAGATTCGGTTTTTATCTTTGGCTAATAGTATCTTAGATTCTTCCAATTGATTGAAGTTATACCATTAGTAATCGAATACCTGGCACTTTATACAGTATAACTTGAATTAAAAAAAAAAAAATTGTTATCCTTTAAAACAAATACATTCTGAAAACGATACGTTACAATCAACCGCATTAAATCCCACTAAATTACGAATTCAACGGTGGTCGTTTCATTGTCCGAAATTACGGCTGATCGCGGCTTCCGTTTTACGATTCCTCGGCGAGATTCCCAGCGCCTCCGCAACTCTTTACACCCGCCGCGTGCGGCGTCATCCGTGTGATGGCGTAACCGAACCGTAAACACACTCCCACACTCATTGTCAAGGTGACCGGGTCTCTCCTCCCCGCGCGCGCATTCACCATGAAAAGTCGTGTCTGTGTGAGTGTATATATGTGTCTCTTGGGATATACAAATCTCTCTAAAGAAAGCCCCGGTGGGACGCAGACAATACACCCCCCTGACGAAAAGAAGAAGAAGAAGAAGGAAGCTAACGCGCGCGCGCGAGGGCGTCGGTCGTCATCGATGCCCCGTTAAAGGTGGGCTTTCCCCTCCAATTTCGAGAGCAAAAGAGCCCCGAATCTCCTCTTCTTTTATTTTTTTTCTTCATTCTCCTCGAGGTTTCTCACCAAAATGAGCCGAGACACGAGCGCGCACACGGGCATCATCATCGTTATACACGCGAGGAGAGACGGCCGGCCGCCCTCCCCGCTCTCTTCCTTTCTTTGTAGCTGACTGAGCGCGCGCAGTGCGGTAGTAACGGGTTCCCACGCGCGAGAAAATAAAGAGAGGGAGAGAGTGAGTGAGCGAGAGGGCCAGTCTTGAGGAGACTGAGAGAGAGAAAAAAGCCTTGATCTTTTCAAATGATCACGTCCAGAAGTTAGGCAGCTCGATGAGATGGTTGATTTTGAGGTTCTTCTTTCAGTAGGGAGCTCTAGAAAAAAAGCTTACCGCATGATTGAATGGCCAGAGTGTTTGTTTTTAATGCTTTTTCTGATGCTCCGCTTTATACGGATAGAGCGTAATTACGGTGGTTTAGGATAAGCGGTACAGCAAAACAATAACAAAGTATTAGAAGATATATGTTTATAAACTTTCTTTTATTTTTCTTAGTTTCTTGTTTTCTGGGGATCGCTAAAGAAAGTATAAAGCAAATCATATCATCCCGTGCAACCCGACACTTTAAGTCGCGCGATAAAATGTATCATTCGGGCTACTGAAATTTACGGAACTAGCATCCCCGACGGTCTTGTTTCTGATTAGATAGTCGCAACCTGCCATTACCATAGATTTTTACGATTCGAGACTCGAAGCTACCGCGCGCACTTTATGATTAGAAGCGCTCGAGGCGCTGCTACTTAAAATGCTAGCGAGCCTCTGGTTCCCATCCATGTATCTCTATTTTACTATCCTCATCCCTCCTCCGTCAGCCTTGGTAAATGATAGTCTAAAAATGAAACTTTGCTTTCTTTTAATAGCGTGTTACGCATACCAAAAACTTGAAACAATTTAAGCCTCACGTTAAATAAGTAAGCCATTCGATAAAACATTTTTTATTTTTTTTAAAATGATTGATGAATTAAATATATCAGTGCATACAATACAAAAATTTAGTTAAAACGACATAAATAGTCTAACCAATTTCTTATTTTAATTACAGCCAACCAGACACTCAAAACTGGAGAAAGCAGACATCCTAGAAATGACGGTGAAGCACCTACAGCAAATTCAGCGCCAGCAGTTGAACACGGCCGTGGCCACCGACCCTGCTGTTGTCACCAAATTCCGCTCTGGCTTCTCCGAGTGCGCAACCGAAGTGTCGCGCTATGTGAACCACCTCGAGAACGTTGACCCCACGGTCAAGCAGCGCCTCGTCTCACACCTCAACAACTGCATGAACAACATTCAGCAGACCTCGCCGTTCTACAACCACTACGTGCCTTACATGCCGGAACGCCTCTACCCCGAGGTCAAGGTTGGCTTCCAGGGTGAAGTACAGAGCGGCGACGAGAACAACAACGGCAGTGCTAGGATCCAGATCCCCAGCAACGTGCAGCTCATCCCGAGTCGCCTGCCAAACGGTGAATTGGCGCTTCTGGTGCCACCGTCAGCCGGTATCACCGCCAACTTCCCCTTCTTCCCCGCACCCACCTCCGAGGCTAACACAAGGCTGGGCCAGCCATCGGCTTTCACAGCCGTGCAGAGAACCCACAGCCCACTCCTCAGCCCGTCAACCTCGACGTCCAGCTTCGAGGAGAGCCATCACTCGGAACAGTACCCCACGTCGATCTCACCACCCCAAAGCCAGATGCGGTTCAAATTGGCCGACCAGAGCCCAGCATCGTCATCCTCAAAGAGCTTCTCCTCGCCGGAGACGCAGAAGCCACAGATCAGCTCGAGCAGCGACAGAAACTCACCTATCCTCAGCTTCGCCGAACAGAAACCCGAAGTCATCACCACGACGATGAAGAGGGACGCCGACAGTCTCGACTCGTTCATCGGCGTAAGTGCTTCTACCCTCAGCCCTCGTCAACCCCTGTCGGTTATCACTGACAAATACAACAGAACCCTCACCATCCCAAAGAGAGAGGGTGGACTGAAGAGACGCAACTCCGACGGACACATCGCCATCTCCGAGAAGAGGCTCAGGTACGAGGCCTCGACCTCCGTCGCGTCCACCAGCTCCTGCAGCAGTCCGCCACTGAAAATCAAAGAAGAAGTCACACAATCGTCGGATGAACTCACTGAGAAGACGACTCCAGTCATTAGCAGTGAAACGGCGACGACCACTAACGGGGACATGTGGAGGCCCTGGTGATTTTCTTTACCAAAGTAGTTTTATGAACGTTTTTTTTCTTGTTACGCTCACTGTGAGAATCGAGGTTATCGTCGAGGGATTAATCGCGAGAGTAATCCCGCTGCTGCTACTGCCAAATCAAAGTCGTATTGTTTGTCGGGTTTTTTTCGTTAAAAATTGTTGATTAAGCATGCGATGTCAAAACTGCGTCTGCCAAATGAAAACAAAGAGATGTGTAAAAATGATTTTTTTATCATTGTAAAGCAGGTCATGCTACAAACTGATGTATTGCAATAAGCGCGTTTTTATTATTATTATTCTCCACGATGATTTGTTTGAACGCTTAGGGTTCGATAATGTTTGTGCCTTAATCGAAAATAGAAATAAGTGTCTTTCATAGTGTTTATATTTTTAGTGAAATGTGATTCTAATAAGAATTAGAATTGTTTTTGTTGAAAAAGTATATTATGACGATGTTATATTAAAATTACCTTAACCAAAAATAGTTTTAACAAATTTTGTTAAAGATATAAACACTCTCAAATACAAGATAAAGTAGAAAATACTTGAAAATTTTATGATTCAACCCACCTTATGTAATATAGGAAGAATTATATTTTCACTGAAGTATGATTGTGTAAAAATAGTACACTCAAAACAATGTAAGCTTTAACAGTAGTGAATCAACTACTGATTGTAAATATGTACATAACATTTTTAAGTTAATATTGTTTTACGTTAGCATGTTGCTAGTTAATTATTATACACGTAAAAGATCCTTCGTGGTCAGTATTGAGAAAAGCCTACGTAGTATTAAGAGTTTGTGATAAATACTTTCCAGTCGTTAAAATAAAACCAATTTACACTGAACACCTACCATCTTCTTATTTAAACCCAGTGCTGCTAATTTACTTGCTATATGAAAAAGTTAATATTTGAATATATATATAAAGTCGTTTCTTAATTATTGAAAACATGAAAATAAAGTCTTGAATCTTAAATTTTTACCAAAATAAAACTTGCAAGTCAAAAAAAGTTAGTCAGTGGCCGAAAGACGATTTCATGACACATTAAAGTAGACCTATTAAGTATTAAAAGTTTCTGGCGGCACTGCAATAAAGAGCGTCTGAATATCTAACGCGTTATATTTGCCGGCGAAGACCCATCGAGGTGTTTTATCCTTTTAAGAGCGCGTTTAACGCGCCCGGGTTCATAAGCTGGAGATTGCTCTCTTCGTTTTTCCTCGATAAAGGAATAAAAAAGGAGAACTTAAAGAGAATGAGAATTCCAACCACCTGTTACGCCGCAAAACCACCTTCGTATTCATCGACCGAGCGCGTGAACTGATTTATCGGCTAAGCCCGTGCACTTCACGGCGTGCTTTCAACCTTTTCGAGTCTTCCGATGTATGCTGCTCCTTTGAAGTAAGCAATTCAATTTGCTAGGGTAGTCAAAAGTAATTTTTTATTTTTAAAAGTACCCAGTGAATATGGTTTTTGTTTATGTTAAGTACACAAAAACGTTATTTTATACTGAAATAAAAAATATTGTTAATTTGAGATTTTATTATTTTATTCAAAGAAAAAATGTAAAATATTGAGTTGATGTATACAAAAAGTATCGAAATAATAATATTCTTATACATTTTTATCAATATTTTGGTATTATAAAATACATAGACCGATAGACGAGTGAAGAATAGTATATAGTTTTAAATTATACTTCGAGTAAGATTCCTGCCTGACCACAACGCACTTGTAGCGCCACCTGTTGAATAACCGCTGAACCCTATTGCTTCGGAGAAAATCAATAGTTTTCGTATAGGTGACGCTACTATCACATAAACGTCGATAACTTTGCACAAATAGCAATTTTTACATAAATAAATAAATAATCAGTCCTAATAGGTCAATTTTAATTTAATAAACTTTACTTACCAATTTTCAGCTAGATTTTCTCAAATTCTTCTGAGAATTCGCTTTTAATTGGTATAATTGTACTAAATATTTAATGTTCAATAATTACATGAGAAACACTATTATAATGATTTTCTTTAGAAAATATTTTGAAATACAATACCTACGAACATTTATTGTATGCTTTCATGTTTATTAGAGTTTTGAAAATGGTTTTTATAGTGTTATATGATGGACTCATATTTTTATATGTAGATCCTATATTTTCATAATATGCATTAGTTAAATGAACTTTCTATTTAATTAAAGTGTAATATTAAATCAATAAGTCACTTGTTATAATATTTTTCACATTTTTGAAAATGCATATTCATATCATCAATACGTTGCATGTTTACGTTTGATTATTGCTGAATATCTGTTGAATTGTTCAAAAATCTACATTTATTGTGTATTGTTATGTTAGTTGCAATTGAAATAATTTTTGGTTCGTCAGTTTATTATCCTATGTACTACCTATAAACTATTTCAGTTGCGTCAAATATTTCTTACTACTAAAAAGTTACTCTTTTATTTCATCGAATTAGATATGTTGTGATTAATTATGCAACAATGAGCTAAAACAGATAAATGCACTAAAGCTATTCAAATTAACTCTCGTGTGTATCGCAAGTTAAATCCAGATAGGCATTCCACCTTCCGTATTCGATAGGAAAATGTATACTGAAGCATTGCACATACACACATACACAGTGTGTAACTGCTGACAAATACGAATACAGTCGCCAGTAACGGTGCAACCCTTCGCCGTATCGGGAGTATAAATAATTATACTGGCGCGCAGCAATTACTTTAAGTTATGGCGTAGCCGGTACAATTTGCAATGTCAAGACATAAACACTGCTACTGCTTATATTTGAATACATTAAAAGACTGGCGAGCGTGGCGATTGGCTGAAATTGTCCGACGAGTGCACGCCCCGTATCGGCATGGAGCTGAGCTACGATCTGCTTGACGATTTTTATTGTGTAAAACGCCTCGTGGACTCATAAAACTTTGATGGATAATTAAAGAGTAATATGTATCTGCTAAGATTTATGCTTATACTCCTGTGTGCTTTTACCCGCTGCTCCTTTTTTCGAATAAAGTATGCAGTTAATAAATTTGAGTAATTTTTACTTATCCAGTTTAACGGCGAAATGATCATAAAATAAAAACGTATAAATATAAAGGAATAAGGAAAATATTAAGTTAAATAATAATAAATCCTTTTATAAGCCAATCGAACTGATTACAATAAACATCGCTTCCATTTTCAAGAAAGAAATATGTGTGAGTCTATTTAAAATCATATCCAATTACAACTCAAATTAAGTATTTAAATACTTCGATCTTTCCTTCGTTTATTCTAAGAAAAGTTCAGATTTTCAAATTATCCTCGATATAACAGTAACAGATTCTCAATACCAATTCATTGATAAGTTAATTTTTGTTCTGCACGATCAAGTGAGCAAAACATATATGGAATAAAGAGATCCTTTAATTATTAATTTTCAAGGAGACAAACTTTATATATGAGATTTATAAAATTGCTTTGACATTTCAAAACGAAAGAAATTATGAGATATACAACTGTATATAAATAATTAAAAATATTCAATATAAGTTATATGAGAAATATGTACAAAAAAATAGAGTAGAAGAAAATTTATGTCAGTATTTTTTCTTCCATAAAAGATGCTCGAAACTTTTCCTTGTGTGTATCATAAAGTATTTCCAAGATTTTATCGGTTTTGTTGCTAAAAATGATCAGTGTGTCCTCAAAAGATATATATGGCTAACATATTGGATTAAGACTTTGTAGCATAACATTTTAAGCAAAGATATTTTAAGTACAAATCGATAGAAGTAAAGCATCATATAAAACATTTTTGAGTGTTATTATGAGAAAGGTAGCCATATAAAGAGTTATTATTATAGATGTGCCCGTCATATTTTTCATTATTATAAATAATTTTACTTTATGATTCTATC
Organism: Torymus auratus; assembly: GCA_900474315.1. NCBI lineage: Eukaryota > Metazoa > Arthropoda > Insecta > Hymenoptera > Torymidae > Torymus > Torymus auratus. Next base: position 1,638 of record UXGD01001184.1, on the reverse strand, counting down.
AATTACTCTTATTGTTAATGGCTTATTAAAAAAAACTTGAATAACCTAGATATAATTGATTAAAATTATTTGATGCCCTTTCAATATAAAAGAATTATTTTAACATTTTGATTGCATCTCTGCGTATATGATTGGCAACAATTATTTATTTTAATACTGTTGGATTGAACAATTTTTTCGAGAAAAAGGATTGAATTAGCAATCAAGAAGCTACATAGAATCCATAGAAATTAAATAAATGACATTGATCTTTATTTACTGCATCGGTGTGATATTAAATATATTGACTTCCTTAATAAATTCATAAATCACTGTGTAACAAATAATTTAACGGTCGCAGCATCATTTTTGTAATTCTATATTGATAATTAGCACACTTACTTCTTACCTAGTGTTTAAGATATCCCAATGCATGAGCTGTACTCTCTAAATTTGAATTAGAGCATATGCACCAAATCAGTGGTATACTTATAACTGTAAATCAATTAATATTCACTAATTCTCAGTGAATTTTCACTGATTATCAGTTATAAGTATACCACTGATTCGGTTTTAGTACATGTACACTGGTTTGAATTTAGAGAGTAGCTGTAAAAAAATCTGCTCTAAGCGTCATGACCGTATATTTTTTCTATATAAAGAAACAATTGGTTGGATTATCTATTTCTTCCTTTACACAAAATGTATGCAATATTATCTTATTTTCAATATTCAAGATACAAATGAAATGAATTACTTTTTGAACATATGTGCATAAATTAAAATAAAAATAAAAAAAAATATTATTAAATTGTTATACGAGTAAGGTAGACGTTCGTATGATAAAGTAATTAACGGCGGCGATTTATGTAATACAGATATAAAATTTTTAATTATTTATCAAAATACGAAATAGAAATGTAATGGAAAACTAACAATTTTGCCTGTTTATTTTCGATAAATTTAACACTAACGAACAAAAGGAATTGCATTCTATCATTCAGCTTTCGAGTTATTCGTACGATACCGAGACAATTTTTCGAAATAGTAAACGATGTGTATTATAAAATTTCAGTTGAACATTTTGCATAGCCTGCCTGTTATGACGGCGCGTTCTGTCAAGGCACTTAAATACTACTTTATAGAGCGTAAAGTCGTCTCAGTATCTATCAAAGTACAGCGGCAGCAAATAGAAATCATTATGACAATGAATTGTATGCCGCTACTACAGCATCAAAACTCACAAGAATTGGAGTGTTCCAAGCTTTGTAAATTGTATAAAGAAGTTGTATCCGTGGATGTTTTCATCCGTTTATATTTGGCTATTTTATATTTTCAATATATATCATTAGGTTTTACAGTTTTAAGATATACCATTACGTTTTACAGTTTAAAGATATACCATTTCGTTTTACACTTTCAAGATATACCATTACGTTTTACACTTTCAATATACCATTACAAACTCGATGTATCGATACAAAAATCACAATTATTGATTTTGATTCTTATATCTATGTCGAACTCATGGTCTCTGGTTCAAAAAATAGTATTCACCGAGAGAAAACTTAAGTAAAATATCTTTTTTCAACACATGCATGAAAAAGGCCCTTTTTCTGCGTAGAAAAGTGAATCGAAAATCGAACTTTTCGAGCGTTT
>UXGD01001183.1:0-38654 GCA_900474315.1 Torymus auratus | reverse complement strand
ATGTTATTTTCACTTGGTTGATTTAATAGAAGGTATTCACAGGCTGTATTATCGTCGGCTTCGTGAATTGGTTGGTTATGTGTACAAATTCTGTAGTGACAGTTGTGTTTACACTGGTCTAGATTGTTTTGTATGAGGAAGCTATACGAACGTTTATCATGGTTAAGAGAGATATATTGTACCTGGGGTTGTATATAAGCAGATACTAAATGGTCTTGTTGCTGTTGAGGTATCGGTACTGGATGCATACGCTAGACTTTCGTTGCGAACTTGTTCAACAATGGGATTCGGATTTCGGTTAGGAAATTGTTGTTCCTGAAATCTAGTTTAACCGAAGCAATTTCTGACAATTTGTCAGTCCTTGCATGCATTATGGATATTGAAAATTCGTATCCGGGATACATATCATTGATTTAGCTTATTATATTCTGTAAATTGCTGGTTGTTACTAATGAGGGGTGGAGGTGTCCGAGGCGAGCAGAGTCGATGGCTTGTGTCAAGGTTTCAAAGGTGTCCTTATATAAATGGAGGGCGGTCTCAATCGCATTTGTTGTTTCTGTAAAGTGCCTATTTACTTCGAAATGGTGCCATTTATCGCTTATGTCGTCCATCTCCACTATTTTCTTTTCATATACTTCTAGACTGTAATTCACAGATACTTTTATTTCTTCTAATTGCTTGTTTACTGAGGCAAGTTGATGTTGGACTATGTGGGTTTCTTCTTTTGCAAGTTTGGCAAGGGTTGTTTCTCCCTTGAATAATTCTTCTATTTTTTTATTGTAGTATTCTCCATCTTTTTCGTTAAGTGTTCCAAAAAGTGTTCGACTTATGCTTCCTATAAATCCAAATGGAGCACTTCTTTTGACTGTGGGAGCCTTAGGGGTAGGAATCGTTTCTGACGTGACGTCAAAATGGGAAAATGGACGAAAAGTAGTCTGTGATGATTAACCAATAGCAAGCTATTAAAGGTAACAAAAAATATTCCACAAAAAAGCGATTGAAGTAGAAGAAGAGAGATTTAATTTGATATGTGAATCGTTAAAATCGGTCAATTTAGCGCAAAGTTACGTACACTTGAAAATCGCTAAAAATGATAAAAAATGATTGAATTACGTGGATTTGGGGAAAATCGATCATTTTTCGTTATTTTTAGCGATTTTCAAATGTACGTAACTTTGTGCCAAATTGACAGATTTTAACGATTCACATATCAAATTAAAGCTCTGTTCTTCTACTTCAATCGCCTTTTGTGAAATATTTGTTGTCACCTTTAATAGCTTGCTATTGTTTAATCATTACAGACTACTTTTTGTCCATTTTTCCCATGTTAAATTCCAATAAGAAAAATGGATTTTTTCCTAAAACGATGTAACAAACCCGTTTTTCGCTTGTTCAACTATGATCTCGTATAATATGTGGTACACAGATTAAGAAAAAACTTGTACCAAAGGTGTGTATCTAAAAAAAATTTTTGCCAGTTTTGTGACACAAAAAGTGTGATAGTTGGCAGATTTACTCATATAAACATTGATATCTGTTCAGAAGTTTTCTGACAGTATAGATGTTACCAACTGGTTTCAAAATAATTTGTTTTCTTAACGCGTACGCACAACTCTCTCTGTCTCTCTCTCTCTCTAAAAAGAAATAATAGAGACAAAAGCTCGCGAATCCGTGCCCTGGAGACGCTAAACGAATAAAGAAAGAGCGGGAATACGGCGATGAAGGCAGTGGAGGCGGTAGCCTGACACCCCTGGCTACCGCGCGGAACAAAAGAAATAAACGAGGGCGTGGTATGTGCGTGACGTTGTTATATAAGTGCGCGTAAACAAAGGCGGAGCGCGGGAGCCTCGACGACAACGACGACGAGAACGACGCGACAAGCGAAGAAATCGTCGTCAACGAATCAAGAAAGCTAACGGGCTTTCGACGCGCGCCGGACGATTCCTCAGATAAATCGTACCTCGTTTCAGCGCTATAGCTTTTTTCCTCCGTTTTCTAGATTCTCAGAGTGGGGGTGTATCCAATTTGTTCTCACAGGAGCGCTCTCGGGAAATTCCGCAACATTTCGGATTTTAAGTTTTGGATGACGAGCATCAATCATGTACAGAATCCGGCAACTGTGCTGGTTTCTTCTTTCTCTGAATGTAGTTGATACAATACACGACAATGAGTTATACATCGTTATACTTTTTACATATTTACCAAACTTAAGTATTTTATTTTTGAATATATCAATATATATGTAAATTGTTGATGATAATAATTTGTGTGTAAGAAAAATGTGTTTGGATAAAATGCATGCTGTTATAGTTATTTTCATTTTAGAGATAACTGATTGCTTTTTCATGTTTTTCAAACTTCATATTGCCGTAAACCAATATATTTAAATATAACAAAAAAATTAGAAGAAATCAGAGCTGTAACAATTCTACCTAATCAAAAAATAAATCCTTTTATAAGTACAAAATAGACTCCCCAAGAAAGTGTCATACCTTCGGACCACAGATTTGGCTAAAACTTCATTCTTTGGATAAAAAAATCGATTCATAGTTTTTATAACAAAAATTTAAACCCATGCATTATTGCTTTCTCAAAGGGAAAGCTTGTTTAATACGAGATTGCACATAATAGGTCAGTATAATCCGTATTTTATTGTCATATAAACTATCCATAAATTATAAAAGATAAAATTGTAGTTTTTTATTAACTTGTTTTAAGGAAAATCGTATTAGCATATTTTCTACCAACAAGAGCCCTAATAAGACGTCTTCAACAAGTTTTCATAATTAGCATTATATTATACAGCGTACTTGGGTCAAGGGAAATTATTCACTCGAATATTTAATAAAATCCGCGCAGAAGAGAAAACAAGCGAGAGAGAGAGAGGGAGAGGTGTAAGAGAGGGGAAGGCAGAGAGAGAGAGAGAGAGAGAGATCAGATTGAAGCTCGGGTCGAAGGTAAAGTTATAGGAAAAGCCCGAAAAAGAAAAATCCGCTAACCCCGCAAGTGAAGAGCCGCGTCGAATGCGAAACTTTTCGAGGAAGAGTGTTCGCGAATGCGATGCGTCTTCTTCTCCTTCTACAACGGGCGAGCGATATTTTAACGATGAAACTTGCCGCGTCTCCATTATTTTCCGTCGATTCTTCCGTTGTGTGCTGCTTTCCTTCGAGAAAAGATAATAAGGTATCCTTCTCTCAGCTACTACCTCGTACACAAGAGGCAGGTTTTCAAGGGAGAGAAACAGAGAGAAAGAGAAGAGAGAGATAGGGGGGTATATAGTGCCTTCCCACCGACGTTCGGAAGGGAATTTGCGTGATCGCGGGTGGAGGGAGGAAGGCGCATAGCCTTCGCACGGTCATATAACAATTTACTGGCTAATCGAAAAACTTTGTTAAGACTGAAACTTGGTTAATTAGCATCTTTGCGGAGCTGCACGGCAGTGGCGGTGGCGTCGGCCGTGGCTGCTTACCTTGCGGGCTGGCGCTTGCTTCGCAGAGCGTGAGTCGACCAGGAAATAATTATTCAAAATACAAATAGCGCGCCGCGAAGAGAGTGGCTATGGCCAGCGGCGCCGCTGTCGGTCTATGTGGGGCAAAAACGGTGCGCCAGCAGCGGCCAAGGAAAAGGGATAAATGTTTGACGACGAAATGTGTACACACGCTTTCCTGATGCCTTTTGAATTATTAATTTTTACGCGCGCCTGACCACTTGTGTATAAAACCAGGCTGCGCTGAGGAGAGAGTGAGGGAGAGAGGGCGAGAGTAAGAGAGAATGAGAGAGCGTGAGTGAGAGAACGGCATCGAATCTGGAATGTTAATTACTTCGATTAATGCAAGAGCAAGTGGTGAGAGAGTACGACCAGGACTGAGAAGAATGTTACATAAACGCATTATATTCAAACTGTAATACCTGAGTTACTATTGTATTTACATTGAAAATCATAAAAAGAGTGATTGATTGCTCAAAGATACCTATATGTTTACGATACTGCAAATCAAAATTTAACTTTATCGTTTGGCAATGGTAAAATTTAATGTAATAAGATAAAAATATTTGAACTTTTATTTTTCAAAGGTAAAAAATTATTCTGTTGGTTGCTGAAAAAGTAAAAAATGCGAAGTTTCGAAAACAGGGTCACTAGAAATTTATTCCCTCGTTTGAAAATACCATGATAAAAGGCCGAAACACGCGCACAGCTCTGTTATATCGTCGCGCACGCACGCGCAGGCAGGGGGTTGGATCCGGGCGCGCAAGCACACGAAGCGCGCGAGATAAATGGGGCGGTTCTTCGCGAAAGCACGAGTATATAGCCATCCCGATACGTTATCTGTTTTCGAGGGACGGAGGCGTGCGCGCGTGCCACCTCTGGTCATACGTGGAAGGGTGCAGGTCAGATAAATTTCCCTGGGATTACAGACCGTCACTTTCATATTCGCGGGAATACTTCAGCGGAATGGGCAGTCGTTTATTTTTTTTCCACGCAGCAGATGGTCATTTTTATCTCTGCTAGCGTGTCCTACAGGCGGCTGTTTTTTTCTGAATAATTGCGCTCCTGTTGACAAATAAATTCCGAGGACGTTTTCTATAGTTTGTTGATTGCTCCACGTGTAAGCCAATGATGTATGCGAAATATATTGCTGAGTAAATTTCATTTTATCTTCGAAGGGGAAATTTTTGAAAAATTAACTTTTAAGTACCTGCACTTTTTTTGTTTATTAAAAATGAAAAATAATTTAGTATAATAAATTGTATACCTACTGTTTCTTGAACTGTAAATGGAAAAAATGTCAAGATTCTTGACTATGAATGAAGCTTCACCATTATTATCGTTAGAGATCTATTATTGACAGGCTCACAAGGGTAGCAGATTATTAATAAGTGTAAAAGAATAATAAGACCATAAGTAATCAGATAAGGGTTTCGAGGTCTAAACACTATCCAACAATCTTTCCCCACTCTCTTGTTACATAGACTACATTTAATAATATCCGTTAATTCATAAAAGATAAATTCTAGAATTTAACTTAGAAATCCAGAGCAATACAAAATTGAAAGGGAAAATCTATAATCTAGTGAGCTTAGTTCATGATGTCTACTATTCGATTACGTCAAGCGCGAAAATTATTCTTTCATGGTTATTGCGCTTTCGGCAAAATATTGATTCTTTTACTAGATGAAAAAGATATGTTGGGCTTCAGAAATTACGGAACAGAAATAACAGTGAAATGAGGTAATAGTTATGTAGTTATGAGTTTCTCTGTGAAAACTAATTTATGCTTCTTTTTAGTCTGAAATAAATTAGCTTAAAAGTAGGCGAATTTGTACTATACGAAAAAAGTTAAAGTATGTATTATATTTTAGTACATTAAAACAGCTTTAAAACCAATGGAGTTTCTACTTTATCTGAAAAGGAGAGCCTCTGTTTTGAAAAGAATCTTTGGACGATATACTTTTTTTGCGCAAAAGAGTAAAACTGCATTTTAAATATAATATTGTATTTACACAGCAGATAAAAGTTACTTTTACTCATTTTACAATACCATTTCAGCTTTTCCCCAAATTAGTTGATTTATCTAATGCAAAACGGTTAGATTGACTATACAAATTTTCGTGTAGTTTCCAAGTCTGTAAATTGACAGAGAATTTCAACCAATTAAAGCTTAAAAGTATGGTATTTCGAATGAGTCTAATTATTCTCTCAACTTCATAATGATTGCAGATGATTATCCGTTGAAGCTTCGTAATTTATGAATTTTAAAATTTACGAAAACACTCATCAGACAATCTGCGCCATACGGCTTTCCACTATCGCTCAGCCATATACACCATAACGAATCTGTCGAAGCGCTCTTTCCTCGATATTGCGCTATGCTCAGGGCACCTTAGGACGCCGTGAAATTTTTTCCATTGCAGCTGTGAGTTAATTAGCATAAGCGACTTGCACTAACTCTAACCGACTCTCACTCTCTGTGCGAGCAGATTTTCCTTGCTGCCGGGCCCGATTTTTTTCTTTTCATTAACGTGAGGCGGCGCGCAGCGAGCGCATGCTGTGTACCGCAGAAAAGATAGACGTTACGGATCTCGGCGTTGGCGCACTGTTGTCATTGACAATAAAATCGTCTCATTGTTACGAGGCGGATCAGCCACGTGGCGCGAGCGCCCGCGCGCGCGATCATTCGGCCGAAGCCATGCGTGAAGGCGAAGGCCCTTAGGGCGACGATCTGCGCTCGGCCAGGCGTAAGTGTTGCAGACGTGCGATACACACGTTAGACGGAAGGGGATGAGAGAGAGAGAGCCAGTGAGACTAGATACTATATAGTGCGGCGCGCGAGTATAAAAATAGATGGGGAAAAAAGGTATACGCCGGCGGCTTTGGTGGCGGAAGAGAAAAAAAAGAAGATACAATATACGAAGGGACCGTATCGAGGATGCGCGTAGGGCTGGTACATTTTTTCAAAGGTGATGTGTGATTAAGTAGGAAATTTCTTGTTGAATCTATGAGGGGTTCAAAGAAAACTACAATTAATATTCAGTTTTATACCTATAAAAGACTGTTTCACTAATAAGCGCAAATAATTACATAGTGGAAATGAAAATAATGATCACAAAAAAATGTTATTGAAAGTGTATAGTAATTGATGGCATAAAAAACATGCAATGGCATCTTATAGCGATGCAATAAGTAAAATATGCATATCCATGAGAATAATTTAAAAAACTTATTCTATGGTTCGGATTTTATATCTATTCTATCGAACTCAAAACAAACAAAAAAAAAGAAAAATGAATTCCTAAAAATACAAAAATTACTTGAAAATATTAAAAAACGGATAAAAGATCATCAATTTCATAAAGAAATTGTGCGTTTCGTTCCAAATTATCTGTTGGTACATACGTTGTTTCCTTACTTATAGATGAAGCGATAAGTCTTACTAGAAACGCTCAGTAGACAATTTAGAGCAAAACGGACAATTTATTTATAAAATTTATCAAATTTTATCCATTTTTCAACATTTCTAAACAATCCTTTATTTCCTTAAAAGTTCATTTTTGTTTTGCAGAGTAAAGAAATTTTCAATGCTTGAAGATAACGTTTCAAAAAATTATCGGGCTACCCGACTTAACTTTCAACTTCAATATTCACCTTAGTGTGAAATTAGTTCGGGTATTCATTTAAGTTATTTTAACAATATTTGTAATACAGCAATTAAACTTTACAGTGAATGTATAATATACCTATAACTAAAAATTATTAAATAAAACAAATTATGTAAATTAAAAAAAGACATGTGTTACTGATTGAATGAAATAAGCACGTGTCGCACTTTGTGTGAATTTGATAAACAACATGAGATGTTTCAAGTGGACACCCAGAAACAGCTGTACGCGAACGTCATTCAGGCTTAGGATGAGAAGTTGAGCGAATAAGAGAAACGGAGAGAGAAATTCATCCCCTATGCGGATCAAGATGTTATCGCTGAACGATCGAGTCGATGCCTTTTTCCCTTCGATTGTGCGCGACGTTTTCTAATTATCTAGAGCCACTCGGGAGCTGTTGAACTGTGAAAAATCAGTCTATGTGCTAGTTTGTATATCAATACTAACTGTTCTTTTGCTTTTTATTTTAAAATTAGTATTCAATTGTTCAAAATTTTGTACCAAAATTATAAACGAAACTTTAGTTAATCTTCATGAACGGTAAAAATTGATGATTTTTTATAGGGACCTAATTTATACTAGTTTTAAAAGTTTGTGCTCACGCTTGATAATTACTTTAAAAGTTTATTCGTTCAAGTGATCGATCGAAGCTATATACCAACGTAAAAATTCATATTTATAATTTCTCTCCATAGTATTCTTATTTCGTTGACCGTACATTATTTTTCTCCTGAAAAACGCCCTCGTATGAATTAGCGCGAAAGTATCCTCTTGTCCAAAAATAGGCATATAGCGCGATAGAAGGAAAAGAAACGCCGAGGCGGCAAAACAAAGCCGATCAATCAGAAACAAGACTATATACTTCGGGCAGGGCGCGCGAGAGCTAGCACGGGCAAAAAGTTCACGAGCGCAAAAATGAGAGCAGCGAGGAAGAGCTATATCCGATAGCTAAAAGAACACTATCGACATTTACAGTCTCCAACAGCACCACCACAACGGCTAACCTCTAGCTACATAGAACGCACGCTGGCGCGCACACCTGCATCTGTATAGCCTATACAACGGGCTTATGTATAGATGCGCCGCTAACTCTCAACCAATGGCAAAGCTCGCTATATCGGTGATATTGGTAACCGCCGGTGCACCCCTTCTCCCCATCTCTCTCTCGCTCTGTCTCTCTCTTTCGCCATAGCTATAGATATACTATATATTCACTAGCAGAGCATAGAGGCGAGCCGAGGTGGAGTAAGGCTGCCGCTGCGGCTGACGCCGGGCATCGAGGCTGCTCCCGGGTATCTATCGGATAATTAGCCGGTGATTACGTGGCAGTCATTCAGGCGGATATCAGCGAGCGCGCGCGCACCCGCTCTCTCTCTCTCTCTCTCCGTTCGACCCCTCCCGCCGGCACACTGTAGCCATAGGCGCTCTCTTCGTCTCTCTCTCGGCCGTGTATACAGGAACAGGGCGCAGACGGGCGTTCTTCCGCTACCACCCACACTCCGCTCTCTCTCTCCCTCTCTCTCTCTCTCTCCATCGACGTCCGGCGGCGGCAGGTCTGCTCCCGCAGTTCCTGCATCTCGTTACTGACGCCCAATGCACTGCTGACTCTCTCGCATTATAGTCTCCCGCGCGCGTGCACTCTCTCTCTCTCTCTCTGGCCATAGTTGCCACTCTGTCGAGTCTCTCGCTCTATCTCTCGGCCAGTGTTCCGTTCGCGGGATGCATTCTACAAAGGGAGAGGGAGGGAGCGAGAGTGCTGCACGCGTGAACGAGCTACGCCCCCGACTATATACGCTCGGAGCGTAGGAAACCTGATTATCATTCGATTCAAGGCAGCATAGAGAGAGAGAGGGATGGAGATAGAAAGCTGGCCTGGCTGCCTGTCTCGCGATTATCGACGCGTTCGCTATCTGTGCGTATGCGTGCTGGCAGGTTGAAAGCCGAGGAAAGATGTCAGTACAGAGGAAGCTATATACACAGGATTATACGAGAATGGCGCGCTGCGTTGAATAATAAGGAAATTGAGAGCAATGCTACCTTGTTAGATGGATTATGAGTTTATTCTTCGTTGGGTAATGGATTGCGTCATTTGAAAATGATAAAACTTTCATAATAACGATCAGATGCAGATAAAATATTTCATTTATTAATTTTCGATCGTTTTCGTTATTTTGAGTTGCAGTGTCACATCTTTAACGCATAGTATCTTACATAATGAGTATTAGAAGTAAAAAATTCTAAAGATAAAAATGACTGAAACTGTTGTATAACTCAAATTGTAAGTTACAATTTCAGTTGACAGATTAATCGATGACAAGTTTTGTTTTGCAGAGGGTGCGAAATTTAATTCAGTCAATGATGGACAACATGACAATAAAATTGGCCCTCGTGCGTCCGAGTAGCTAAACTCGACTTCGTGCCCTCGTGAATCAACGACGCAGCAGTCAAGAGTCGAAAACTCAGCTCAGATAACACCTGTTACCACTTGAACCGCTCAGATGTATAAATTACATATGAGTCTCATTTGTCGTTTTTTTACAATTGGACGACTTGTAGGATATAGTTGATACAATTGTAGTGGGTCAAAATTTGAAATTCTTTGATATCAATGAGTACGAATCACGTTTTCTTTCTAGTTTTATAATGCAAAATTTTAATTTACACAATCACTAAGATACGTGTAAACAGTTGACTGATAGAAGATCCATTAATTTAGTAAAATTTGTAGTAATGAAATTATTTCTCACATCACAATTACTCAAAATGTGTTGATGTATTGTATTTTGTTACTGCTTCTAACCTAACGAGAGAAAAAAAAAACAAAAAAGCATAGAATAAAAGCTCATTTTTGTATAAAAACGACAAAAAGCTCTATGTACGGGCACGCCGTAAAGCTATGCTCGTAGCATTCGAATAATAATTGCCATGTCATATAAGTGCTCGTTCACGAGTGCAAGTTGGCACCGTAATCACCCGGTAATTAAATAATTTTAGCAGCACGCGCTTCTGGCAGCTCAAAAGCGTCCGAGTGCCGCCAGTAGTAGTAGTAGTGGTAGCAGTAGTAGTAGTAGTAGTAGTCCTGAAAACCCTCACTTCTGGTTCTCCGTCGGACAAGAGAGTAAGAGGGGGAAAGAGCGAGAGAGAGACTTGCACCGCGCAGTCGGCGGTTAATGACGCCGCGGCTCGACATTTGCACGTACGTGCGGTAATACTCGCCCGGCGCGTCGGAGTTCAATGTAATCAGCAAAGTTAATTGAAGGTTCCCTGGAGGAGGGTGGGACAAGGAGACAAAGTGAAAGTGTACGAAGGAGATTGAGAGAGAGAGAGAGAGAGGGAGAGAAATTGAGAGAAAAGTGAATTGAGACCGGCGTGCGCGCCGAAAGAAAGCCGAGTGGCCCCCATTGCAGCACCGAGAAAGAAAACGATTGAGTCATTCAGCGGAAATAAAAATACGCAGACTGCACGCGCGCGCACTTGACGCTAGCGCGTGGACCTTCGTTCGCTCTGTGTGACGTCACGAGCAGAAGGCATTCAGATTGAAGAGGGCTCGATGACTCTTGAGATTTCTATTGCCATTAATAACCGTATGGGGAGACGCCCGCGCTCTGCTGCGGCAGTCCACGTATTTAGGGGGTGGCTATTGTCGCGGGAGGTTAAAGTTGTGTTATTTCCTTCTGAATCTGAATTATTTTTTTTCCCTCTAGTGTGTAATCGCGAGGGCAGGTCAAGTTGACGCTAGCACTGTTCAATAAGGTTTGCGCGATCGATGGCGTATGTATTGTTATAGTTGAATAGGTAGTGTGAAAGTTATATTATCCGTATCAACAACTGTTTTGGTGATTATGAAAAGATATAAAAAAGATTTTATAAGATCCATCTGTCATCCACTCTTTGAGTGCACATATATCCAAGAATTATAATATAATTAATTCATAGAAAACGTTACGTATTGAGATACCGTAAGCCGTCTGCAGCCTATACTAAATCCATATCTGCTTTTAATGGTGTGAAACCTTAGAGTTACTTCGGCACTATCAAATAGCTCAAATTTTCATATATTCGATGAATAGTTCACGTTTGAAAAAAAATCTTTCAGCGGTATGAATCAAAACATATTACAGAATTTGAGTAGAATCTAAGATCCAGAGGTACACTCTCTTAGTTAGACTAGTCCAAACTACTTCATTCACGCCATCACCCCAATAAGTCATTTATTGTATTGTAATATTGTTGTTTATTAACTACGGTTTATTCCATCTAAAGGTTTTAGTCGAGTAGTCGACCGTAAAAGTAGGATAACTCAAAAGAACGTTTAATGTAAACTTTTTCTAAAATATGTTATTACAACTGCAAGAAAAAGAAGAACCTGCTCTTTCAAGTAGTTTAGACTTATCCTTTGAGGAAAATTCTTGTTTTTTCTTTCAAGCAGCTTTCCAAAAACGGGAAGACTCTTACATCTTTTGTAGGAAGTTATAATTTGTTTGGAAATAAGTTACTTTACCGGACGCAAAATGGGCGCATCTTTCTTCTATTTTTGTTCTATATATAATTTATTGAGTGAATAGATGCGTGAATGTGACAATGCGAGTATTAGTTGATATTATATTTTACCTTGGATATAATTTTATTCGCACTGACTCACTAACCATACTGTGATCCATTTATCATTCGAAAACTCCGACAACTATTTCTCACATAAAAATTTTCAAAATGTTGACACCACAACGTAAGTATACAAAAGCCCCTCAGTTTCGAAGAATGCTGAATCGCTCTTGAGCTATCCGTGCGCGAATGTGCCGAAAACAATGCCTCCCCCGTTAATTGATCTCGACAGAAAACAAATTTTCGCGTACCCTTTGTCTTGCACCGCATGCGCGCAACCGCAGCATGGCGTTTCACTTATCGCACCGCTGCGCCCCCGCCGCAAATCACCTATGTGTTGCGCGAGGCACACTCGAGATCCCCGTCATCGTCATCCTCTCGGACCCGAACGATGTAGAGAGTCGTGGGTTGCCGCCGCCGTCGCCTCAATCGACGCGCGAATCAGTCGCCCCGTGCGAGCACTCGATTCTTTCGCTCTTTGTATGCCTATGTGTATGTGCGTGCGTGGAAGGCGCGCACATAGGCATCGATTTCAAGCCTCGGCAGCAGAACAATGACGAACAATGTCGAGAACAACGCTCTCTCACGCGCGCGTGCGTGTGTGTGGCAACGAACTTTCGTTATAGAGAGGCGGGAGGGAGAGGCAAAGAGAGGAGGGCGTGTAAAGCGAGTGCGTAGGAGCAAGTCAAGCGTTTGGCACACAATGGAAGCGGCTTAAACGGCAGTAATTATATTTGCGGTCGAGTGTTGGCGGGGCGCAAGCAAGCAAGCAGGCAGCGCGCGTTTGACTTTAAATATAAGCGCTCTCGCACGCTCCCCCGCGTACGTGCGCGCCAAAATACAGAGGAGAAAGCTTTGAGAACGCAGCTAGCTAGCGTTGTACTGGCGCATGCGATTTGTTTGTGCCGTTGCGATTGTGTTTATCATAAATGCACAATTACTCTTTCTGCTGTGTCTAGGCGCGCGCGTTCGGTGATTCATCCCCGAGGTTGGTTATGGGCATTGATGTATTAGGAGAGCGAGAGAAATTGTTCTGGAACAAGGCATCTCTCGTGTTACGATTTACGCGAGGTATACACGCCTTTGAAATCCGGTTGATTGTTTGCCAAATTATGTCCATGTGTTCGAATGGAAATTCAGAATAAAAAATTATGATTTGTTGTTTGTATGAAAATTTAGTAAAATAAAATCTGGTTAAATTGTTATTATAAAATGTGGCTGTAAAAATTCTGCACTGTACGTTATTGTAAAAGTATAAAAGTATTTTCAGCTCAGTGGTTTAATCGCATATATCTTGTCTTTTTCCCACATTGTCAAAGTCACTTTACAACTCTACGATGTCTATTCAATCGGCGAAAAAATTCAAAGCGATATCGCGCGGAATAAATTTGTATAATAGCGCCACATTCCGGGCCTCGCTCTTTTTTAAACGCGTTTCATTTCAATGCAAAACTTCTCGCATCTCTCGCGTTCCCGGTTCCTTATCCCTACGTGAAAGAGAATGGAATTCGTTTCGCGCAAATGTCAAAAGCTCTCGCCCCTTCTAGCGCGAAAATTCGCACACAGGCGTCCTTGCTCGTGGCTGTCTCTTTATGCGGTCTTCTCTCTCGCCTTTGGGTACGTCACGTGTCATCTCATAGAGCCGAGAAGTCGCATAAGTTAGCGAGTGTCGAAGATTTTACGCGCGCTGGCGAGGATATGCAATGTCATCCTGTGAACGTAGAGAAAATTCTGATCTCCCTTCCGTTTCGTTCCGAACTATTTATACGCGCGATTGCTAACAGAGAGACTGCACGTGGGAGCAGTTGTGTGTCATTTCCGGTAAATGCTAATTGTAGACAGGACATTGGCGTTCGTATTGAAATGGATTGAAGTTAAATGCCGCCTGTAAAAATTATGTGATATGTGACGTGACAAACGTTTTTATATGAAAATACAAAAATTCTTATAATTAATTTCGTCTGATTTGTGCAAACCAATGTTTATTTGCCTCTTTCAATAAAATCTAGTTTAATAAATACTTATTATACACCATCAAAAATTATACTTATAATATTGGTAACATAAAAACTTGTCATAAAACTTATAATTTACAAAGTGTGTAGCTTGGCTCTATTTCTTACTGTATTCGATTATTACTTCTGAGTTCTTGGCAAGAGTTTGATTCTTATAACAGCTCAATAAACTCCGATATAATTCAATAGACATTGCTGGTATCGACTTTAGCCAACTGCTGTCGTAAATCTCCTTCTACCCGTTCAGCAAAGTTATGATTTCTCGTTTTATTTTAAACTTTTGTAATTATAATAACATCATTATTTTAATGAGCAGCTATTTATGTTTCAAATTAGTCAAAATTATATGCTTTTAGCCGACAACAATACCATTTTTATCATTTATTTATATTATTCAATAACTTGAAATTTACTGTTGAAAACGCGCGAATCAACCCTGGTGGAAATCGTCGATTTTTTTCTCATTTGTGAAACGATTTTTCGAAGATTTTGTAGCAATTTTATGGCGATTCGAATACAATCGACATATCAGTCAAATCGCCATAACAATGTCAGAAAATGTTCAGAAAATCGTTTCACAAATGAGAGAAAAATGGGCGATATTTACCAGGGAATAGTTCATTTTGTTTATCTGCAAATAAATAACAAGAAATATAATATTATGTTTATTTTATAAGTATTGTAGCACTGGATTCAAACAAATCGTATTATTATATACTATTCAATGCCACTACATCAGGCCAGCTCCATCCCTGGTAGAAATGACTGTAAAAAATGGCTCCTAGTTTCTAGACCGTAATGAAACGCTTTTTGCTATCATCTTCCTCGATTTAATGGAATGATCATAGACTCAAAATTTTTTAACTTAATTTTTGTAGTAATTTGCTCTTGTACTTAAAAAAAATATTGACTTGCAATAGATAGTTCATTACGACGTTAACAATAAATAGTGGTAAAAAGTTTTGTTTACATACTGTTTCAGAAGATATTTCTAAAAATATCAATTTCGCCATCTGATTTTGTCTCTCTCACTCTGGCTATTGTACATGACTTATTACTGGGTTTTTCTTAATATTGAAAATGGCGTCATATCTTTGTCAGTTTCATTAAAACTATAGCTACAATCTCGCTTATTTCTAGTGTATGCCATTTTTCACGCCAATAAATGTTAGAAAATGACGAGAAAAAGTTTTTTATCGATAGCAAAAGACTGTCTCGAATTTTTTGCTATTTCAACTGTGGCCAATTATTTTCTGAAATGTGATAAATTTTCACTAGGGATGTTGCATATTTTTTACAAGATAATATTATATCTACATTGATGAATTGCAAAATTTTAATTATGTATAATAATAATAATGTGTATATCGTACTCGAATAACTTTTAATCTCGTAGTAGTATAGTTTGATAAAAGTTTGGATTTTCACGCTTCATTATAAATCAGTCATTAGTTTGTAATAGTATATTATTACACTACCAATGATAGATGTCTAGCTCAAACAAGATTATCTTTCATACTATAAGAATGAATACTTTTCAGTGCCAATTGTCAACGCGGCGGTCGAATTCTTTGTGCGAGGAAACGTACCGAAAGTGCTGCTATGCGGCTGTTTACTCCTATTGCCGAGGACGCACGAGAGATTCTCTCGTTGGCCGCGTTCAAGTTCACTCGCCCTTCTGTTTTCCCGACCGACACTTAATACACGGTTTCACGCTTTGCTAGACAGTGGCGTGTAATTTTGCAGCAGCGGTACGCCACTGGTAGACACCGGCGGTACGCTGCTCGACTATGGGAGGAGAGGGAGCAAGCGAGCGTGGACCACGCCGAGGTTTTCTAGTTAAGTGGACCACAAAATTCGGAAAGCCTATATAAGGCTCCGCTTTGCCTTAGCGCTGATCAGTCCTTTTGCGGGCATCAGTTGTACTGGGTGTGTATAAAGTGCTGCTGAAACAGAGTGTTGTTTGACGAATTTTTTGTGATTAAGTTTTGACGATTCTACTTGCATTTGAATTTGCGCTCTTCGCGAGTTTGTGAAAAAGAGTGAAAATTGCAGTTATCAGTTTAGCTATTGTAACGTTGTAAATACGAAGTCACGTAAATTTATCATAAAGTATATGCTCTTGCAATGTAAAACAGCTTAAAATTTTAGATTCTGTGATTAGATTTTCAAAATTATTCAAAAACTTAGTTATTGATGAGATTAAATGTAGTAAAGTTAATAAAATATGCTTTAAACTAAATTACCTTTTGTTATTCATTATTTTTCACTATAATAAGATAAAAATGATATGAATAAATATGTAAAAATATCATCTAGAATAATACAAAAGAATAAGTAAAACTATTGTTTATGATGAGGTACTTTCGGAATGATGTTACAGAATATATTTTTGTCAATCATCTTACAAAATCGATATTTAAATGAACTGAGCATTTTTGAAGTATCATATTTAGTAAAACTGACATTTTTAATATCGTGATTTTAAAGCAAACGTTTATTGATTTCTACTATAATTATTTGTTCTTGAAAGTTAACAGAATTTTAATATAAAGCCCTTTATGGAATACTAAACAAATATTTGTTTCCATATTATATCATTTTAAATAACGATAGGATATTCAATATTAGCGTAATATTCATAATATTGTGGTTTTGCATGCATGTATATTTCATAATAATTTCATAACATGATTTTACCTTAATTTGTGCGTTCCTATATAGATATGTTGGTTTCATTAGTTTATGTTTCAAATAAATAAATAGAAATAATATTTACATATTGCAAAAGCAAAATTGATACGCGATAAACAACATTTTATTTATAAATGAGCGCAATAGCAAGTAAAGTTATATTTGCTTAATTAGTAATTCTATCCTCACGTTATTTGTCAAAATATTTATTCCGCATCTAAAAAACGGCGGTTCGCAACGGCGCAATTCATGATGCGTGGCACTTCTCTCTCATAGGGGACGCTGAAAAAGAAGGATGGACGTCGGAGCGTCGCGACGACATCAACGACGCCGACGACGACGACGAGGCGCGCACTCGAGGACGGCGGGGATCCTCCAGGGACGAGAGAAGAGTAGTTCTCTGGTGCTCGAGTGTCGCTCTCCTACTCTCGTTGACGACGACGACGGCGGCGGCGACGACGAGCCTCGTAACCGTGGCTCTTTTGCGTTTCGCACAGCCAGCGGGTATACACAGCAGCCGCCGCAGCTACCGCTGCTGTCGTTGTTGTCGGGCGGCTAAAGGCCCCGTGCGTGAGGCGCTCAAAGGAGGAGACCGTCGGCGTCTTCCGCTCCTCCCGTCTGCGGAAGGATGCGCCAGCTAGCGCAGCACTTGTCAAGGGCCATCGACTTAACTCGCGCACAGCCAGGCTGCAGTGGGGCTCAAGAGCGAGTAGCCCAGCATGATAAGCTTTGTGCGCGACTGACCCGGCAGATCCTCTTGGAATAATGCTACTCCAGTCCCTCTCTCTCCCTGCACATGTCTGCCTGCGCGTCGATCCTTTTGTCAAGAGAGGAGGAAATCGGAGTTTTTTCTCGGCTCTGAGCTCTCTCGGCGCAGGATGTTTGCGCGGAGGGAGAAGCGGATTGAAAGGGTGGGAATGATGTTCATGGCTGATGTTGCCCGAGGGTAGCCATTTTGAGGGTTTTATGAGTATGCCTACTCGTCGAACACTCGATTTGAGGGTAAAATTTCAAACGGTACTTTAACCATCAAGAACGTTATTAGGCTGGAACTTGAATCCTGCTACATGAAGTCTGGCAAAATAAACAATTTTTAAGGTACTTTTGACGTTGTAAATAATTTGCAAACATAATTACCGATTTTGGAATTGATAAAGATATGGTTTAGTTGGATTAGTACAATAAATGTATTTATCAAACAAAGAAAAAAAAAACATTCTGTTCTATGTCATGATATCACACACAATATTTATTACATACTCCAAATTTCAAACGACGAAACACATCTATGATTTGGCCCAATTTTGATTAATTTTATACTTATAATAAAAATCATTTAATTAATTTATTCGAAAGAGAAAAAATTAATTAACTCCAGATTAGCATCGAATGCGGGGCGAAAGACTCGTTTCTCTTAATACTTTTGGTACAATTAAGAGGTCTGAAAAAAGCCGGAGCTCGTTGCATTTTCGCCCCGTTTTCTGGAGCACAGCAGTGCAGCGAGCCGCGGCGAAAAAGCAACAAATCAGAGGCTAATTACAGGACCAGAGGCGCGCGCTCTCGCTCGTCATCTTTCAGCGACGACGAGCCTCTCTGTCTCTCTTTCTCTCCTCTCGTTTCGCTGAAAGTACGCGCGGCCGCGAATCGCTTCGAGCGACGTCCTTTCAAGTCTCGACGATGGGACCGTGAGTATATCAGAGCCCGGGCTACAAACTCATACCCTCCGTGTGCGCGCATAGTAGTCTGCGCAAAGAGTGCCTCGCTCCGCTCTCTTTTCTTCAAAAGAGCAAGAATACACTCTGACATCCCTCGTCTGTCTATATTCCTCGTACTCTCTCCCCCACTCTCGTTCCTTTATCTTCTGCTCTCTTCCTGTTTTCTTCTCTGGCGCGATACTTGGCCCGCGCCCGGGCAATGATTACCTCGGTGATGTGCACGCTTGGCCTCTTCGACGAGAAATGGAAACAAGAAAAGGGGGGCGAAGTTTTCATTCGAGGACCTCCCGAATGAGCCTTTTGCGATTCGCTCCCCCGCTCTTTCTCTCTCTTTCTCTCCCTCCGAGGGATGAATGTCGATTCGGTGGTGCGGAGAGCGTCCCTATGTATCTTTCTCCCGCGCATTTCTTTGCGCGACTGAGACTTAGAGGATGAACAGGTGAGGAAATGAAAAAGCGCTTCCATACACTTCTTGCTGCGAATTCTTTGACTCTTCTTTTAATGATTTTGCGCTTTAAAATGGTAGTAATTCGGATTTCTAAGTGAAGTCGTACCTTTATAAAACTATACTTATATATATAGAGATGAATACACGTATTTGAATACCATTTTAATCTCTTAGTAGTTTGATGTATTAAAAAAAGATGTAAAGATACGATATAAGATATGAGAATATTTATTTGCAGAAAGGGTTCACAACATTTTTACATACTCATTTTTTCTAGAATTCTTTCTACATTTATTCGTTATATGTTATAATATGATAGATAATACATAAACGAGTGTTATTGAAATATAAAATGATTCGATTGCTCACTGAAGCGTAAATTATAAAAGTAATTGTAATTTACGACGATCTATATGCATAGAATATAATTTAAATCTAAATTTAGAAAATTATTATAAAATAAGATGATCAATTCCAAAAACATCAACTTCAAAGATAGAATAATCGAAAGTAAGAATCCTTGAGATTAGCTCAATCTGGTATTTAAGAGCCATTGAGAAGAATGAACGGATGGCTGTATTTCGAAAGACAAACATCGCTGCAGGCATTCGGTCTTGTCATAACTCAAATACACTTGTTTGCGGAACGATTTCAAAAGCGAAACACTCGAGCGTTTCCGCGCACGCAGGCGCGTATACACACACGCACATTCATTGTGCGCCACAGTCACATTGGCTTTCGTGATAGGGGATGGTAAGTACGCCCATATATACAGAAAAAAAATACGCAGACACGCATCTCGCAACGGAAACGTTTGTTGCACTTTGCGGTCGCTCTATATAAGTGCGCACGCGCGCGCGCGTCGAGGGAAAATCGTAATCCGGATAAGTCCTTAACAGTTGACTCATTCTCAATTTCGAGCGGCACTTTGCGCCGGATAGGAATATTGAAGCATAATCCGCGCCGAGTATTTAGAGAGATATATAGGCGTGCGCGGGGGTGAGGGAGAGTTTGAAAGGCGATCGATTCCTCAAAGCGAAGCCGCACACACGCGGGGCGATGTTTGACTTTCAAAGCCAATGACGCCAGCTCGCCCGATTCGCCGCCGGTGGCTGCGACGGCTGTACGACTGATCAGTGTTATGGAGTTACCCACCGTTTGCATTTAATCTCCATAATATTTCGTATCCCGCTGCCGATATTAGAGAATTTAACCCCTTTTGTCGAAAGGTTCGTTAACGACGCGATTCCTGATTATAGAATTTAGATATGCAGTTTACAAATTTTTATTTTTAATTCACAGTTATAAATAATCACTCATTTCTCTACTACTCATCAAACACCATTATACTTAGCATTTTAGTAGCTATTATATATTCCCTTTATATTTCAATATTTAATTATTAATATTTTTTAATGGATAGCACAACAATAGCAGTTATAATGAGCATTCTAAAACTTCACTATGCTCTTGTTATTACAGCTTTTAAAAGCACTGCAAAAAAATAGGGCTACATTACTTTCTTAATCAGGAAGCCTCGGGATGCACCCTCCTCGCTATTTATTCCCTCCCTTCTGCTGCGCTCTCTCTCTCTCTTCGCGCGCGCCCACTTCAATTCCCGGAAAGAGCGCAGAAATATTGTGATACTTTAGTGCATTAAAAAACATTAATTTCTCGACTCGAGCCTCTCTACTCGTATCCACTCGCAGGCTATATACATATTTTTTCAACAAAAGGGCCTCCGCGCAATAGCAGCAGCAGCAGCGGGCTCTCGTTGAAAATGTGGTTCGCTCGCGGATATCCACAACTGGAGTGAGTGAGATAGGGTGAGGTGGGGAGTGAGGGGGAAAAGAGAGAGAGAGAGAGCGTATCTAGTTGGAGGCCGGTGCGGGGGCTACGAGAGGGAGAGAGGAAGCAACTCGTTGATTTTCTGTTTTCATATTCAATATGATCTGCTCCTCTTCGTGGCATTGTATTCATTGAAAACGAGTCAACCGCACGCAAGATGAGAGAGAAAGAGAGAGAGAGAGGGAGGGAGAGAGAGAAGGCCGGCGGAACGAGAGTGGATCGGGGGTAGGTTAAGGTATACGTACAGAGAGCCGGGCGATGGAATGGGATGCGAGCAGCGGCTGCAGGGTAATGCCGGCTGGTTGGCTGACTGCCGGTATGCCTCTCTCTCGTTCTACCCCCCTCTCTACTCCGACTAATGAAAGGAAACTCGGCTCTATACTGCGGCACGAGATTGCCCGCGCGATCTCTCGTCGGTGTGGGCTTAAAGTCGATGTGTCGTCTTTGGAAAGAGAGGAGAGAGAGAGAGATTCTATGTATACGAGCGCGCGCGGTCGCTTCTTCGCGGCATCTTCAGTTGCGCGTTGCGCGAGTCTGCTCTTTGCTGTATGACGCGCGCGTGTGCTATACACGAGCGCTACTTTTCACGAAGAGAAGATTTTTCGAGGCTGGCCGATGAATAGTCTCACATCGCACAACTATATATAACTAGCCAGTGCCGCTCGAGTAAAGGAGCTGAGCTTGATACAAAGTTGTTTTCGCTCGCTTCCCCTTTGATAGACTGCGAAAGAGAGAGAGGAGAGCTTATTTGTGCGCCAGCGTATCTTTGTGCGCGACTCACCTTTGCCCACAGTTCGGCTTCTCTTTCTTCCTTTCGCTGCATGCGTATTTCTATTGCGTATCTGTATATAATGTTCGCGTTCTCCGGTAGCGAATTTACGCGCGCACTATTTAGGTCGAGCGCGCGAGATAGTGTCTAAAACTTTGATGCAAGGAGAAGAGAAAGAGAGAAGTAAGAGGGAGAGGAAGGAGGAGTAAAAGTGAGAGGAGCTTACTTGCTGAATACTTATGTACCCAAGAGAAACTTATATTAGTGATTTGTCGTGTAGCGACGTCGTAGCACTAGTATAGTTTCTTTAGCATTGCCATTTCCAGGATAATTTCTTACACGATTAAGATTTTATAGCGCATTTTAGAGTGAATTTATAGCTATTTATGTGTAGAATCATATATTTATGGATAATAGTATGCTAGTTAGATGTAAAGATGTACGAAACGTACATGGTAACGCAAAGATATCTACATTTTAAAGTTTTGTAGATTGTGAGCGAGGGGGAATTTTTCAATGTCGTGGTTAAAATTTTCTATCAACCAAGCAAATAAAAAGAGATGACCAAATAGAGACATTTTTGCACTCCAATAGTCGAAAAACTGCCTACCAAGTGCGACCACCGCGCATCATACCGCTAACAAGACTCATTGCGTTATGCCCGTTTCTACATATTCGCACACCGCACTCGTCCGTCCCTCTATATATACATACGCGAAAGGGCGAACCACGTCTCGAGGGGGGTAACTATCGTAGGGGCGGAGCTCGGGGCTGCCGGGGAAAGGGGGTGGGGGGCAGCAGCAGCTCGAAAACCATCTCTCTACACACGCGCGGGGTGGGCCGAAGCTGCGCGCGCTACAACCCTCCTCCCACCGCTACGCGAAGACTGCTCTTTGCGGCCCGATTTGGAATTTATTCATCGCGCGGCGAGCGAGCTTAATCAATCTGCCGCTGCTGATGTTTGGCGTGTGGAGAGAGAGGGAGAGGAGTGCTCGATGAGATTTCGCAGGGCGCCTCTGTGTGAGGTGCGCGAAGCGCCGGATTTGCTGCTGCTGCGGCTCCGACGATGACTTATTAGGGGCTTGCGTCGGGCTTGCGAGGAGCAGGGAAAGATAGTGATAGAGCGGGGGAGAGAGAATGGGAGGCGGGATGATGCTGATGCTGGGAAATGAGTCGGGATGAGCCGTTGAAAGGCCTCGTATGCGGATGATGTAGCGTGCTGTTTGCTTACGAGCTGCATGCGCAGGCTTCTCCTCTATCGTGTTAACAGGTGAAGATTCGCGTGATAATCGCAATTGTATGTTTTATTTTATGCCAAATTAATTGGCGCATTTGATTAAGCGTTGCGTTGAGGGTAAACGATTTTTAGCGAGATCTTAAACGAATGAATGAAAAATTTCTCTATGAAAGAATAAGTTTAATCTATTTCAAATATTCCTCAAAATTCGATGAAATGGTAGTGCTTTTGATGTTTTCACAATAACGATCGTTACTTTTCCTAATCATGTTTTAAAGCATTCGTAAGGTTTCCCTTCATGTCTTTATAGGAATATTAATGATTCAGTAATGGATGCTATGCAAATTTATTTATGATCGGCTCTATAAATGGAAAAACCGATATTTTTATTTAGATTTAAGTATTTTATACCTTTAATTTAACTCTACATACGTGGAAATATAAACAAACATGGCATAAAATGTCAACACGAATGATTGAAGATTCAATGAAAGTACTATTTTTAGTTGAAATCATATTTTCATCGCCCCTTTACAGTCAGCTTTTTTTTCTTCACTTACATCTTTCATTATTAACGCCACTTTCTTTATCCGGAAGCACATTGCTTGATCCTATCTATTTTCTCGCGCTAATCTTTATTACCGTTTGAGCGCAAACGCGGCGTGCTGCTCTCGTTTACCTTGATCTAGTCGTAGCGATGAACTTCCGTGTATGCTTTACAAGCACGTCAAAGTCCATAAGTGTAGAAAGGGTAGAGCAGGAGCTGCCTTATGTATTATTAAATAAAAAAGGAAAATAATACATGATATATATCTAACGGCATAGAAGGAATTATTATTGATGATAAAAAAAATAATCATTTTATTTCTATTATATTTATGTATCTATACTAGTCATAATAAATAAGATAAAGTGTATTACCATAAGAAGGAAATACAATACAGTAATCACTTCATGTGATAATATTTTAAACATTCATTAAACAGTTTTGTTTTAATTGAACCTCTTTCTATTTGATAATTAGCATTTTATTTACTTTTATGGTTTTTGTTTCTTTATGCATGGTACGATGTAAATTTTTAGAAAATGTTGTATCTTTTCTCTAATATTAATATTTATCAAAAGAAGAATTGGGAACAAAAACGATGATAATTCTTATTAAATTAAAATAATATGATCATAAGGTGATTGTACGGACTCGAAAGTATATGTATTTAGGGTACCTAGAGTAATAATTTGATTCTGATTAGCCGTATTAATGATGAGACTGTGAAGTAAGTAATCAATATTGTTAAGAAAGATATGACATGCATATTAAGATTTCAATTTCTACATTAATTAGTAAGTTGAGTGCCCATTTAATTATAAAGACTGATTGATGCCTTTACATTTCACTCTATCTCTTTGAGCCCCCTATTTAAGTAAGACTAGCAAGTAAGCTTTAAAAAGGAAAGTCAAGAGAGTATAAAAGTAAAATACATCGAAATTATACTCGACCAATAGTCCAAATGATATAAAGCTAAAAAAGGAAAACTAGAAGGAACTATACGGTTCTTTATGCGGTGATAATAATCATTACTGCTGGCACAAGCAGGTTGTAAAAGTTTTATGTAATGAAGAAAAATTACTCTGAGTAAAGAATTTGTAACGGTCTTGATTTTCAATCAAAACTTATACCTAAATCTTTCGGTAATAAAACTCAAGTTACATTTGCCTATCCGTAAGGTAAGAATTTCCGGTTCTTTAGGAAAACATAACCTTTTTTCTCAGTGTAAGGAACATCTGTAGCAAAAGCGGCAAAGAACGTATAGTTAATATCGACGGTTATGCTCATAATCATTTCGTTGACTCTATTTTGTTGCTATTGAGTAATAACCCACGAGTTTTTACAATTACAACTTAAACTTTAACGAATGTTGATGAGAAGAATAGAATGGTCCAGTTGTCAATGTAGGTGCGAATAAATCGAACACCAATTGTTCTAATTTGCTAACATTTCGAGCATTTTATTTATGCCCCTCTTCAAGGCGATCTATTAAAAGTATACGAAACGTTGTAAGCAGTATGACTACTATCGGTCAAGCCATCTTTCAAACGTTTTAACGTTTTCTAAACTTTTAATAGATAGCCTTAAAGAGGCATAAATAAAATGCCCGTAACATCGGCAAATTAGAACAATTGGTATTCAATTTATTCGCACCTTTACATCGACAGCTGGTCCATTCTACTCTTCTCATCAACATTTAAATATGATTGCTGTCATTCATCTCATTAATTCTCATTAATGAATCTTGTTCCCGTTTTTCTGGATAGTTGTTTATTTGTGACTGTCACTTCAATAAATAATATTAGATTTCTAAGTAGGCCTACAGCTAGGGGATTGTAGCCGTCTAAGCTATTCTCAGTGGTCTTTTACAGTTGTTTTTTATAATTTTTTTCATTCTCACTTATATTTCGTCGGATACTTCTTTACATCTGATATAGACGTTATTTATCCATTTTAACTGCCTACTCTATATGGAATTCCCTTAAGCTGCTGCTGAATCGGAGGTATATTCGTATATACTAAGGAGATTCCGTGGTCTAATCACGAAGTTAATGTCGCAATGCTATATCGAGTACATCGCAGGCTAGTTATTCCTTGCTGAGTCGTTATATCTGTCGTCTTGCGTGTTCTTGAATGACTGTGGAGGATTCACCTGTGATGACAGGAGAAGAAAAACAACGGCCGAACAATTACAAAAAAATGATAGAAAGAGAAAGAAAGCGTCGACGAAAGATGGCGAGAGAGGGGGAGAGAGAGCGAGAGAGATAGAGAGCTAGAGAGAGACAGAGCAAGTAAGCGAGATGAGAGACGTGTAGTAGGCAGTAGTCGCGTTACTTCCGGCTGAGCGGGCGCTGCGCTTGGCAGCTGCGGAGTTTACGGGGAAACGGGAGAGAGCGACGCGCCGAGGCAAGAGAGAAAGAGTGAGAAAGAGCTCGTCGAGGGGGTGGCGGTTTCTCTCTCTCTCTCTCTCTCTCGCCCTTTTGCGTGCGCGCGTAGCTGTAGTAGAGACAGAGCGGGGCGTATATATATTGCTCTCTTCTCGTATCGCGCATCGGTTCATTCTCTAATTCGATTAGTTTAAATGGCATTAAAACAATCCCATTGCACTCGCGCGCTCTTCCAACGCGATAGAGCTCGCATGTAACGTGCGCGCGAGTTTGTTTACGTGTTGCGAGCTTTTACGCAAGAGTGTACGCGCGTGCATGCACGTATATATACTTGCAATGTGCGCGCGGTTATGTAAGGGACTAAGAGAGGGTATGCCGGGCACGCCGCAGCTGTCGGGAATTCGCCGTCTGATTCGCTCCACGGAGGAAAAAACGAGGAGAAAAGGGAAAGGAGATGCATTTTAAACGCGTTTTATACATCTCCTTCGTCTCCTCTTCCACCATTCCACTTTTCCCTGCGCGCAAGATCGCGAAATCCTGTTTCCAGCACTTTGCGTCGAGTTCGCGGGATTTTCCGAGACTCCTGGTGTAACGTTCTCCTTTGAACTTAGGTATAGGTGGAAGAAAAGAGAAATTTGTTATAACCGCAGTAGATTTTGCATCAAGAACAAATACAAAATTTATTTTCTAATTGTCATAAAATTTGTGTCAAAAACAAACCCAGTGTACATTCTCGCAGTAAGTTTTCTTACATGAAAAGAACATAAAAATACATAGCTAAGTTGAGATTGTCACAACAATTTAGGAAGCACTTTCCTCGTTAGCCTAAAACATCGACGATAAATATATCTCCCGAAAACTATACATCAAGCCGAAAAAAATTACATCTTCAATCACGGGAAGTTTTCTTTGTGCGGATTCTTGGCAGAATCACAAGAACGAGATTTCCTTCCGATTGGACATATATATTCTGGCTCTCTCTCCGGGTCCTTAGTTCCCTGCGCGAACACGCGTCAAACGCAATACGGCGCTCGGTCTCTCGCACACTGGCTACAATGCGCCACGCCATTAAGCCCGTGAGTTATGAGCCAACTTCTAATACACTAATAATCTAGCTGTTGATCGGTTTTACCTATAAAAAATACCATCGCTTGCGCGCGCAGGCGTTGCTACCATATCAATGTTTTCGGTTGAAGCAGAAAATATCTTTCTTCAGCATTGATTATACATACGATTTTCCTTATTTTTCAACACAACAGAAATACTATGAACTCTTTCGTTCGCGTTACTTTTAACTGTGTTCTATTATTTTCTACTGTTGATGAACTTTCTATCATGTTGTACGTTATATTTTCTTCGCTATAATAATTTCATAAATTTTTATATCACTGCATGGACGTTCCGGCGATACCATTTAATGTACCAATGCAGCAATAATTGATCCGCACATTACGGAACATGCATGTTAATATCGATATCACTAGCGCCATCTATTGACCATTTTTCAGCCCATTACTGATTTCCATTAAACTCCGCGTCACAATCACTTTTAGCTGCTCTCGAACTACTAAAAAAACTCAATCCGATAACAAATAATTTCATTGCGCGAAATTTCTCGCGATTCCAATTTCCATTTCGAAATTTCCGAGGGCAGAGGGATGGGGTTCGCATGATCATCACGATTACACATTATCCTCTAGAATTCCATCGGGCCAACTCGGCCAGAAAAGATTCGCCGAGCGCATATCAATATGACGAGCTCGAGT
This sequence comes from Torymus auratus, assembly GCA_900474315.1. NCBI lineage: Eukaryota > Metazoa > Arthropoda > Insecta > Hymenoptera > Torymidae > Torymus > Torymus auratus. Next base: position 11,468 of record UXGD01001183.1, on the reverse strand, counting down.
AACGATATTTCGCCCCGCGCCCTGCGTCGATGGAAATTTCGCGCGATATCGGACCGTTCTGATCAGGATTCGTTGCATGTGTGCTCTTGTGTGTATATGTATATATGTATTTCTCTCTCGCTCTCTGATATATCGGGGCGCGCGCGCACGTCACGGGAACACAAAAAAGAGAGCCAGCCGCGCGCCAAGTCAGTGTGAAATTCGGCATCCCTTATTAAAGCTCACACCCTTATAATACCGCTCTGTCGCTGCTCTGTGTTTTCCTCCTGGCCATTGCGCTGACTCATTCCCCCGTTCGTCGATGTGTATATTCCAGCCGCATTGGCAAACTTACCAACACGCGTACCGTAAAGCCCGTATCTCTCTGTGTGTATCTGTGTGTGTGTGTGTCGGCAAAAAAGATATATACGCTCGCGTGTCGCAGCCACGCGCCTCGGCTATAACTAAATTTAAAATTTTTACTTACTTCCAGGCTGCTGCTCACCCTCGCTGTCATTACCCGCTGCAATCAGCGCGCCGCGCGCAACCGGCTCCAAGCTGCCCTCAGAGTCACGTGTTCGGACCGCCTGTGTGCGAGAGCTTAAATCTCGGTGAACGTTTGCCTATATGTATGTATGTATGTGTGGGTTGTTGGGGCCTAGCGCGCGCGTGTGTGTGTGTGTGTTTTTGAGTTGTGCGTGTATGAGGAGCGTCCCTTCGCCTTCGCCACCTTTGCCGCCCTTACACTTCACCTATTTCATCCCCGCGGATCTTTCGAATCAGCCGTAACTAGATTAACGGCGGCGGCGGCGGAGGCAGTGGCTGCCGCGTTTGTGACAAATGGCCAAGTTTGCCCCGCGGGCACTTCAGATATAAACGAGAAATTGCAAATTTCAACTTGGCTAGATATTCGACTCTTGACTTTACAAGTGTGTGTTTATAAAGTATTTAAATTAAAAACTCTCTTTTTTGATCATGAGAAATGCGACATTAGCTTTAGTAATCGATTTATAGATTGTAGCATCATAACTAATATTTGACTGTCAAGCTAAAAATAAAACAGAGTCAATACAAAACTTGAAGTAATAGTTATGGTTTTAATCTAATCTTTGAATTTGAGGATTAAAAAAGAAATTGACTTTTAAGAACTTTTTACCAGGTTCCTATTTGTGTGCCTACAGATGTGTAGATATGAGACTGTATTTGTTTAGGGGAAAACTTTTCTAATATTGCAGTAAGGAAATAGCATATGAGATAGACAAAAGTGACGTCGATGCAGAAATAACGAGCCAAAATATATTACGAAATCCAATTTTATTGACCTATATAATACCCATAATATATCAATACATTTTACTAATTTATCATATTACCGAAAATACTTTAACCATTTCAATAAGTAAATACATAATTTATTCAATCTAAAGTTTTTAACATCATTTATAAATTTATTTGATTGTCGCTATAGCAGCAGCAACTATATTATTAAATAATATGATGTATACTGCAGTCTGTAAAATATGAAGCAATAAACGGTAGAATGCTTTAGAGTTATTTATTTTATTCATGAATAACATATGTAAATACATAAGATATTTATTTAATTTGGTCTTTTTGCAAATTGATAACGATTGTCAAAATAAATAGAGGTTTATAACTGTTTCAAAAAATATTTGTGCAAATTTACTACTAAGGTTTATATAACTGTTTAATCTAGTAATGAATACAATAAATTTAAATAATGCGCTGCGACATAGAAGAATAATAATTAAATTATGCAGTCGATAAAATTAGATTTTGTACACTGGACTTGGAACGAAGTCTCATGAAAAGTTTTAAGTCTCTGAAACCGAGAATATGCAAATGGACTTTTTCGTTTATGCAGATCCTTCAACACAGTACGCTATGAATCACCAAGAATATATCTATCACTGCATAAACTCCCTGTATTTCTCAGCGTTTATTTTCATAACCAGAAAATTATATTTTCGAAATTGTTTATTGTCACTTTGTCCAAATAAATCCAAGACATACTTTGAAAATAATAATTTTTTGGAATAAACAAAATCGTAAAACTTTAAAATATTCCTTTCTTATCCTTATTATATATTGAAAATAGATGTCCGATGAAAACTTCCGTAGCATAAAATATATAGAATACTTGGAGAATTACTCTGATGCTACGGCGAGCGTTAGCTTCTTGAAGATTTCGCGCGATAAGATACAGAGAACAACTTTTTTCCTCTTCCTCCTTCACCCCAGTCGAGTTCTCATTCTTTCAGACGTAAAGTCGACGCGCCTCGCGCAAACTTCTTTTGTCTCCCGTCGGCGACGACTAGACAACTTTTTCGCAGCCACAGCTGCCACCGGGGCGAGAGTTTCTTTTGCGTCGAACGAGAAGCACGGCTCTCTAGCGAAATTAAAAAAACAGAGAGCATGCGCGCAGGGCGCGAGGGTAGGAGGAGGAGGAGAGAGAAATTGTTTCATTCCAGCGAAAATCCACAGCCGCGCGCAATCACGGAGCTGGAAGGAATCGAAGTTTTATTCGCGCAACTGTGCCCCGCGGTCTGGCCGCGTGCGGACGTTTGCCTGCTTTTTTCTCCCCTCATTCTTTGGCTTAAGAGATTAAATATTTTCCATGTTAAAACGCGGGAGTGTTTACATGTTTGCCAGTTTCGCAGGATTTTTTATGTAAAGTAAAACAGTAGATTTACTGGTGCAGCATAATGAAATGAGCTTGTTAATTATATTTTAGTTTAACAATTTCAAAGCCCAGATGTCGGAGAATATTGGATTTTAAGTAGAAAAAATGGGATTTAGTGAGACAAACTATGCATAATAGGATTTCTGTCAGGCCTTTTTACGTAATTACTCGTTTTTACCTTCGATCATTCACATAAAAAGTGTTTTATTTAATAACTGAATTTGTCGCATATGTTTTCCTATTCAATAAAAACTAAAAATAATTACCAGCAAACTTCGTCGAACGCATTCCATGCATCAACTAAGGCTGCAACTGAATGTAGATTTCGTTAATAGCTTTTTGCATCCTTAAATCAGCAATTAAATGGTCTAATGCACCAGACGCCGAGCCATCGATCTCCTCGAAAAACGCGCGTCCCGTCCCACCGTGCAAAGAAACAATCGCGTAAAAAACGATAAATCGAGCATTAACGCGACAAAACATTAACCTCGCGGAATTTGTCGGCATCTCTCTCTTTCTCTCTCTTACGCTGGCATGCAACATTAATCTCCACCCCCGAAAAAACACGCGCGCCACCCGTCAGAAAATTCCGATCCCCGGACTACCCCAGGCACTACCGGACTGCCGCTGCGCATATATGAACGCAGGTAAATAATTACCCCGTCGCGTTTACGCGGCCCTCCGAAAAGTTTGCCATTGCCGGGGGGCAAAAGCGATTCAAAACTGCCACTCGCGCGCGCGCGCGTTCGTTATCACAATAATTACAATCGCCCGGTGCAAAGTAATCGCGCTGGGCGAGGGAAAGTGCGCGAGGGAGAGAGCAGAGAGGGCAAAGGTGGAAAAGCCAGGGGGCAAAAAGGCGCTCGGAGGGAGCTCCCGCCGACGAGAGTAGCGCGCTCATTAATTCTCCGCGAGCAGTTAAGTGGAACGAGATTGTGGAAATGCGGCGGCGAAAAAGAACGAGAAGGAAGGAAGGCAAAGAGAGTGAGAGAGAGCCGAGGCGGCGGAATTTTCTCAGGAATCTTATTTATTATCCCGGTGGACGGGGAGAACAATCGCGAACTAATTCAGCCCGCTTAATTACCGACAAAAGAACAATAAGATTTGGCGCGCTTTTGTCCCGGGCAAAAATGAGAAATTATATTGCGGGTCAGCGGCTTCGAGTAGGTGCGCGAGTGTGCGCGAGCGCGCTTCTCTCCTTTTCCTATCCCCCTCTTTCTCTCTCTCTCTCTCTCGCTTTCCTGCAGTGCAAAGGGAGAGCGAGAGAGAGAAAAAAACAGCACGCGGAGCGTTTCTTTCTACCTTTTTCTTGCTTCGCGTTTTTTTCATAGAAGACACCCGTTCGAGCGCCTACGCGCGCGCAACTTTTTAATTAATGAAAAAGGGATGAATTAAATAATATACTTGCTTGCTTTTTCCGTGTTAGCGAGAGAATAAGCGGCCGTTACTACGAGCGCTCGTATACTGAACTTTTATATTTGTATAACTCTTTTTTAGCTTTTAGCGCCGTCCGTGCCATCCCCTTTCTTCTTCCTTTCTCTCGCTTTTTGTATGTACAACCGCTGTTTTTGTTCACGCTTGCTGTGTGGAATTTTTGAATGGTTTTCAAAATAAACATGGCATTTTAATGATTATTACTTTAATGAAGAGTTTCCCGGTAGAATTTTTAATTTATCATATTCTAAATATTCATGTTATCTTGTCAAAGTTATAAATAGCTACTGAATCAATGCGATGCTCTTTATCTTTTTATTATACATTAAAATAATTTCTACTGAATTCATAAGAAAAGTTTTATTTAATAATCATAATTTTAGTGATCAAGAATAAACATATGCATTTTGGCAATCAATATCGGCCCACATTTGTAATCAACTCATATGAAGGATCAGTTTACCAGCAAATTCACGACGAAATCTTGCTCTTGGATTGGGCAAGACGTTCTTGCAAGATTCACTTTTGGCAGCGTTCCAAGTCATGCGTGATTGGATATCCATGACAATGAAAACACAAAGAATAGTCGATTATAGATTATGGAAGTTGAACGGTAAAAGATTAAAGATATTTTTGTTCAAAATTCGTGTTAAATAAAATTGATGTTTCTGTCGTTGAACGGAATACATCACATATATTGGCTTTTGGAAATCAACAAATGGACATAGCAATACACACACAAAATATCTGATGGAATGATCACTATATGCAGAATAATAAATAAAAGGATTGCCAGTTGTTGGCCGAAAGAGTTTTTTTTAGAAATACCATACATCACAGAACAACGGCTAGAAATATTACATCTTTCATAAGATAACAAAAATATGTACGTATATATGATAGATACGGTTATAAAAAATTGACGTATGCATATAGAATACCAGACAATGAATATCCATCATTGAATAACACTTTCTAGCTCACGCCAAAAACTATATACTAAAGAATAACGCCCTTGCCGCAGTCCATACGAAAGCAAAATCGACAATAAGCCTCTATCGAAAACAGTCCAAACAAGCTCTTAATATCAGCGCAGTATATATGGGGTCTAGTACGTATAGTTGGGGTATCCGAAGCCGCGTGCGCCGCGCTATCGGCTACTTCCGGCCTGGCTCATCAGCACGCGTCACCCCGTATTACGTGTAACTACGCTTTCCGCCGCTCGTCGAGGCTATATGCGAAGCCCCTCTTCTATTGTACTGCGCGCGACACTCGGGGGGCCTATTCTCGTAAGCGATACGGCGAGACCCCCCGTGGACGGCCGCGTGGAAAAAAGGGGCCGAGGGATACGGCCTTTTGCGTTTTTTGGCTCCCCGCTCGTCGCTCTGTTCGCAGCTCCTTTGCTCTTTCCTCGTGCTCGCACTCTTTCTCTCTACTTGCCCATTTTGCGTTTCGGGTGGTTTCTTTCATTTGCCGTCACTTGGGAGCGCAAGGGTTGTCTAGGCCGCAAGGGACAGATTGCGGATTATTCGTTGGCAAGACGGAATCATTTAATGAACGTCTGAATGTCGCGATGAATTAAGCCGTTGCATATCAGCCTGTGGGAACACGCACGTTCTGGCCTGATTTTTAGGGAAACAAATTAGCATTATACCACGTTTATCCATCGAAAGAATTCTTGAGACATACATGATGCTTTATATTCAAATATTTGGGGTTAATATATATTTTTAAATTAATTCAATTTCATTTTCATGATAAAGGGTTGAAATAACTCAACATTGAGAAATAAAAAATCTTTACCCCCTGCTCTGTTAAATATGCGAGAACTAAAACTCTTTAATACTTAAGAAAAAACTTGATAATCACATAACAATAAAAATGGAAAATCTGTCGTCAAATTATTTTCGAACAATTTGTGCCTTTAGTAATTCATTGGGGATTATTTAAAACAGCGTGCCAGTAGCGAGCTTGATATACAGTGAAAAATATGCTAAATAACTGAGCTAATTTTGCATTCAAAAGTGCGGCGTGCACACGCATCACCCTTTGCGCGCGGAGCCGATATATTTGCGGCACGAGCTGCGAACGAAAGAGTCGAGAGAGAACGACGTACACTGGCGGCATCGCCGCCATCGTCGAGCTTTTCCCGTCGATCCCGCTGTTCCGGATTAAACTTTAATTGATTCAGCCCTGTGGTCCGTAACCAGCGAGGCACAGCACATCACGGGGGCTGCCGTGGCGCTTCCTCCTCTCGCTCTCCTTCTCTTTCTTCCGCTTCCACTTTCTTCCTTCTACACACGTGAGCGGCTGCGCGCGCCTATTTCCGTCGACAGGATGCGCCTTTTATTCCTCTTTCTCTTTCTACCTCCCCCTTCTCTCTTCCACCGACCGACTCTTTGTTCATCTTTTTGGTACTACGCCTCTTCATCACTTAATCGATGAATGTAAAACGTGGAAAAAAGAAAAAAAAATTGGAATGGTTAATTTGGCTCCGATGCTCTTAGTGATAAGGTGGGGGGTCCTATTTTTAAAATGACTGCATTATAGTCTTTTGTATAAAAGAAGTGTATATTATTCTGAGCTATGATATGATTAACTGTCAATAATTTTTCACGTGGAGGCACTAGTCTATGAATAATGGATTTTTTAAGTAAATGAGTAAATTTTTACTTTCTTCTAGAGAAAGCTATGAGGTAGTACACATTTTTTGGGAGAAAATACTATAGAAAGGTTTAATAACCATATTTGAAATGGAAATAAAATATTTTTGGAAAATATTCCTATAAATGTGTGTGTTGTGTGTGTGTGTGTGTCAGTGTGTATGTGTGTGTGCCTGTGCGTTTGTATCTGTTAGTAGCTAAAACTAGCAACAGTCCAGATATTTTTGAGGGATTTTAAACCATCAAAAACTTAATAATTAACAAAGGATTAGTAAATATTACAACGTTGCGTTAAAACTTTTATTAAGGCTATTTTACTCAAAGTCTTGTTACGTTATAACATATATTGGAAAATGATGAGATACTATATAATATACACTTTATAAATTGAAAATATAGTGATATTTGGACAACGGATAAAATTCTGTTCGGAGTTAATAATATTGAAAGATGTTATCTTTAGCGATTTAAAAAAATTAAAATTGATCAATTTGCTAAAGAAGAAATTATTGCTCTATTTAATGAAAACGCGGCAAGTTTTACAGGCGGCGGGGAACTCTGAACGCTTGCAAAACATCTCTCTCATGAAAACAGCCGCGTTGTCCGCAAACAAACCGTACGTGCAGCAGCACTCAGCAGCCGAGCTCATTTTCCAGCTGAAAGCCCCGCCTATGCGAATCCTCGCCGCGCGCGAATGGCGCACCATCAGGAGGCCGAGCACGAACGCGCGGCCGCCAAAGAAAGGCGCACACAAGAGAGATGGAGAGAGCATCAGCCGTCCTCCCCTCGCGGCTACCTACTCCCCCCTCCCAACTCCGGAAAAGGGTGGAGAAGGCCTCCGAAGGGTTCGACGCTTCGGAGGGTAAAATAGCCCGGTCTTTTATATTTTGGCATAATTGGACGCGCGGGCCCCCGGCGCTGCGGCGACGAAACAAAAGAGCAGACGCGCGCGCACTAGCGGCGGTTCGGTTTGGGGTTGCGCGCGAATCGGCTAGATGCGTGTAGATGTATTAGTGGGCGGGAGTGGGGATGAATCGCATTATTCCCGGCCAGGCGAGATTATGCGCGGTGCGAGCGCGAAGTAAAGTGAGAAAGGAGGGCGGGAAAGCCGGTTAACTCGATTCCTCCCGGTGGCGTTCTTTGGCTAAGACCGTTAGCGTCAACGAATATATGTATTTCTTTGGACCCTCCTACCTTATGTGCGTGATCAGGATTACTTCTTAGTTCTTGGAATTAGCATACATACATTTCTTTGTAATATAGCTCGTCTCGGTGTTTTCGTTCTTTACAATAGATCACAAGTAAGCATGTTTTAATTTTAGATGTTAATATTAGCAGGATTTATGTTTATTGCTCACTGATACGTCTAGATATGCTACAACTCGGATATTTTCTTAATTCAGTTACTCACGCTCAAAGTAAATGCATATACATTTTATTCTTACAAGATGATTGATGTAAAATAAATATATGCCAATGTAAATGTGTACATGAAATACTTCAGTATACCGAGAATACTGAAATATGTTGAAAATGTTAAAATGGTGCCAACAGTAGATTTAAGAAAAATAAATAGCTGTTCATTAGCGAATAAATTAATTTTTCTTTCAACAGAATTTACTTTATTCGCATACTTTCTCCTCTATATTTGCTGCTCATCTCACAGTTCTTTTTCATCTCTTCTTCCTCTTGCAGATTCTGGAGCGCCCTAAAAAGGGATTGGAGGTAGGTCGAGTCACGCCTCGATGGGTCGCCGCAACCCACGTTTTGATTGGATTTTACAGCTAACAAGAAAATTATATTCGAGATTGAGTAGGTAATCGTGTAGGATATCATAGGTCGCTGATGAAATTTGTCAAGATTTGAATACTGTAACCCACATGAGATATAGATTTTTAAGGAGTGTTTATTGTAAAATAATCTACACATTTTTTAACATATGAACAAAGCACACCCACATATGGAATTTTCAATCTCAACTATATGTAAGAACGGTCGCAACGTTGATCTCGGGCCAAAAAGATCATCTGCACAACCTACCAAAAATGTTTCTCTCTTTTTTCAAACTCGCAACTTTCCACTCTTGCGCGACTTTGCCTGCCGAAAATTTCTCCTAAAGAAGCATCGCGCCATCGTGATACCGAGACTTTTATTCCTACTTTGAAAACGCTCACACGGACGATAAAGCTGCACGCGACCGGATAAGGCCGGCGGTTTGGTCGTCCCGTTAGCTCTTCCGGGTGCGCATCGCTAACGAATAATCAAATTTCACTATCTTTCTCTTTCTCTCTCTCTCTCTCTTCTTCCGTCGACTATTCTATTTTTCCGAGAGGCGTCTGTGGGTTAACTGCGTGCAGCCGGTGTCACAGGCCATTAAGCCCGTCGCGTCGTGCTCTAGCCACAATAAGGACACGCGCGCCCGTGCGTTGTCTCTTGTCAGTGGGTAACCGCTATTAAAGAGCCAATGAGCCGCGGATTCGCGTGTGGCATGCGCCGTGTTTTCCCGCCTTCCGGGGACGCGAGCTATAATGTGGGATTTCTCGAGAATGGTTTTATTATGCGGAGCCCCACGGCGACTCCCTTAAATCACTCTCTATGGGTTTCGGGATTGTAATGGGAGAGTATGAAGTCTCTCAAGAGTTTTTGGGTTTGTTTCGAATTTAACAGCACAAAACTGATCTGTAAGGGTTGTGAGTTCGGCAAAACATTCATAACATTTAAAGCAAATTTCTTGCTATTATGAAATCAAATAGGTTTCGATGGTTCAAACTGTACAGGAATGAAACTGTACAGGGAAGTGTATGTTTATAAAAGCTGCTGGTAGTTTTTTTTAATGTAGTTATTGACTCGGGGAATATCATTCCTTCAAGGAAACTTTGACAATTACGTTTCTATCCCTGAAGAGGAGAGATTAATAAACTCTCGAAACGTCGGAAGAAATTTTTTTTATTTCTTTTAGGACTTGGTAGTATGGCCATCAATTTCCACATCTAACTACATCGACACAGTTAAAAATCGATTCCAGTTTTAACAGTATTTTGTGTTAAAACAGAACCTACTACACGCGCTCTGTGTAATTAATATTTCAACAATAGAAAATATACAAATTGTTTGTAAAAATTAAATTTATCGAAATTTTTGTGTTAAAATTTCCGAAATTTTAACACAAATCGTGTTAAAATTTCGGAATTTAACTACACAAATAATTTTCACATAAATTGTGTGTCAAGCTCAAACTTACGTACAAGGGAGAAAAACATATAGTTAATAAAAATCGATTCAAGTATTAACAATATTTTGTGTTAAAAGCGTAACCTACACAAAATGTTTGTAAAAATTAAATTTAACAAAATTTCTTTTGTTAAAATTTCTGAAATTTGAACACAAATCGTGTATTAAATCAGCGAATTAAATGACAAACCGAATGTATACAGTAGGAAATCAAATAAAGTCTGTAAAGTGACAAGAATAGTTCATTTTGAGCCGAACGAATTCTATGATTGTTGTTATGACTGTTCTCTTATACAATTAGCTATAAGGTTTTAAACTTCTTCTTCCAATACTGGCTCTTGCAGCTCTGGGCATGATAATTACTATTAATTATCTTAGATGTATAGGCAGGGAAACGGTTGGGTACAATAGATTTGGTGATTAAAATCAAGGGAGATACTGTATAGGCGAGTAGATGAACTCATCTTATAGCAAAATATTCCTTGTAATATGTGTTATAAAGTTGGGATTTGTTTCGAAGGTACGTATATAAAGCTTATTGTGAAAATTTACACCAAAGTACCAAAATCCAGGCATTTTTTAAAATTTTATTTGTTAAAATGTTGGAATTAAATTATAGACATATAATAAGAGTTTCGATGGAGATAATATCCAAACTTTTTTCATTATTCGAAGTGTATGTGTGTGTGTGTGTGCGTGTGTGTGTGTGTGTGTGTGTGAAAATTTTTGGATGGGTTTCATCGATTGGAATTGCGCATTCAAGATTTAAAAAAAAGTTTATTTCCCTTGAAAATTTTAATATGTTTTGTAATAACTTGACAAAAATATTATGTAATAAGCTAAAAATTTATGTTTTGTCTAATATTTTTATACTGAATGAACTACAACTATTTTTAATGTGATTAAGCTTCAGTAAAAATTTCGCATTTCGAGAGTATTTAATGAAACTGGTAAGAAATATACATTTCTACTCTAAAACAGGTGAGAAATGAAAAACTGGTGAGAAATATTCGTTTCTGCTTCCCATGTACATATTATAGTTAATTGCGTATACATTTCAAATTATTTGGATATCCATAACTGCGTAGTGTACGACTCGAAATGCCCAATCCTTTCTCTAACACACGTAGAAAAAGCCCTGTCATGCCTTCTTTAAACAAAATACGGTGTGTAACATGGGAAGAAGAGGTATTTCAGACTCGGGTGAGGTGTTTTGCACCTCACCCTCGCTTAAAATAGCTCATTCTCTCCTCTTGTTGCACTGGATTAATTGAATGATATTATTATTAATTGAATACGGTTTCTAATGTTATATAATTATACTTTTAAAAGTTATAACAGCTGTACATTGATTGAAAATTTGCAGAATTTTTGACATTTCCCGGGTAAAAAAAATGTATATATGATTATATATAATTTGTGTATAAATTATATATAATTATATATAATTTATATAT
>UXGD01001182.1:0-38676 GCA_900474315.1 Torymus auratus | reverse complement strand
ACTAATTATACTAAAATCTGTTTTTCGAGGCTTTAACTCTGGCTGGCCCCCTTAATCATCATTGACTACTTTTCGTCCATTTTTCCTATGTTAAATCCCATAAGAAAAATTGATTTTTTCCTAAACGGGTGTCACAAGGTCCTTTTCTTCTGTTTCAAAGTTTTTGCGTATCTTGTGGGGTATATAGAACAAGAAAAAACTTAAAGCAGAGATGTGCCTCAATTTTTTTTTTCATCGTTTTACTGACCAAGTTATGAGCAATTCTCGGCAGATTTGCACATATACGCGGCAGACATAGAGAGGAAGGAGAAGAGAGAGAGAGAGAGGGAGAAAATCTCGCGTCACATCTATCTCGCGGCGGACTTTTATACGCATCGTTTATTTTCGCATCGACCGAAGCTCGCTCGCCTGCTGGCGTACGATTCTCGGAGCAGGTCCTTAAGCCGTCGAAAAGACGAGGCAAGAGCGCGCGGGATCGCCGTCTAAGTCTAGTCTCGAACACGACAAGTGGACGGGGGTCGGATGGTGGAGGGTGGCTGGGAAAGAGGAAGGAAGAAGAAGGTATAGTGGATCTCTCTCTCTTTCTACTCTCCTCCGGCGAGAAAGGAAATACGTTAAAAGTGAGCGGCGGCGTGTTTGCTATGCCACTATATATAGGGGCGGCGGCAGCAGAAGCTTCTCTCTCTTCCCTTGTTTATCCGGCGATTTTTAATGCGATTCGACGCTCGATTTTTATTATGTAGGTCAGCCTCCAGCTCTCTCCCCTCGGGCCGATATTTACATTCGTTATTCCTTTCATTGGTTTCGAGTTGCCCGTATTGTTTCGGGAGAGGGGACAAGAGGCTGAAGGCGCGCGCGCGAGAGACGGTCGCGGAGAATAAAGAAACAATTTTTTCCTTTTTTCGCCCGACAGAGGAGACGATGGAAACGTTATTTGCCGGCAGTCGCGAACGGGAAATGTGAATTTAAAACTTTTTCCTCCCTCCCGCAGGCCGAAGTTGAAAAAATTCAGTTATAAATTTAAAAAAAGGAGGAGCTAGCGAGTATCCGGCCGAGTTAAAATATGTCTAACCAAGTTTCGCCTTTCCTCCCCCTTCTCCGCACTGCACGTACACTGCGCTACTTTCAATGTATACAAATAGCCCGGGCCTCGCCCATCTTCGGTAATTTAATTGCGAGCTTTTCCTATATTACCTCTCTATACCGCCCGAGCGTTTTTCTTTGCGCGATGTATATAGTGATGTATAGGAAAAGTTGATTATTTTTAGAGCCTCGTGATTTGGCTCAAGTATGTACGGGAGATATCGGAAGGTATTTATTGGACCGCGGTAAGCGAATTATCGTGTTTATAAAATTGATGGAAATTTAAAATTCTATCGGCGTTTGTTGAGAATCGTTATAGAATAATCTACGAGGATCCGATGATATAGAACGTTATGCGGCTTGTGAAGCACAAAGCCTTACATTATTAACTGATAATTATAATCTGTATAATAGGAATCGTACTTTATTAGAAATATTAGGAATTCATATAATCCGATACTCGTAATAATCTTCACTGTTGATTAAATGAAATAATTCAATGAAAATATCATGTTTTCTGCCTCAACGTGTATAACATTTCATCTGAAAAATGGAAAATATACGCGACTTATCGAACCCAACGCAATTAATTAATAAAAAAAATCACTCACTTTTATTCCCCCTACACCCTATGCATATATATACATTTTCATTAATTAACAGTCGCAACCGTATAACTCGTGCTGCACATCGCGCGCGTGCATGCACACACGGTCTTCCGATTTTCAATCAAACACTTTTTTTTCCCCACCGCCACGCTGTACACAACGATCAGAGCCGACGACGAATATATATTATTATTTCGATGCCTCTTTTGTCCACAGCGCGCGCAATTTAAAAGCCATCCTCCGCAAATTAATTCCCGCGAGAGAAGAGGGCGAAAACATTGCTGGACACACCACTGTCGCATTTTAATATTCAAAATTACAGAGCGACTATCCGTTCAATTCAACTGCGCGCCGGCGAAAAAGCCAATAAATCAGCCCCCAGCGCAAATGAATGCGCGCAATAATCGACATAAGTTCATTCGGCGGAAACGCGCGACCCCTCTGTTTTTCGCGCACAAAAAGTGACAGCGTGAAAGGGAGGATATATATACGTGTGTGCCGGAGAGTCGAGGGTTAATAGAGAGACAAGCGGGTGGCCGATACGACCGCGGACTTTTTGCCACCGCCGTCGGTGGCCGCAAATTCATCTGCGCGAGATTAATCTATTATCAGTTTTCACGGTCGGGATATTGGGGGGAAGAGAATCACACCGCCGCGCGGCTCGGACGTTACCGAGAGGGAATAAAAGAATCTCGGCCGATTGGCTGACTGCCGTCGGACTCGCGTATATGTGTGTGTCTATATATGTATGTGTATGTACGTTAGGATGAGTTGTTCGTGGATGTGGGTGTGTTTGTTTTCGTCGATTGGTAGGTTCTTCTCTCGTTATTTTTTACACTGTTTTTTTTTGACAAAAAGTTGTATATTAAAAATGCGTTTTAATTTTCGTAATTGCTCATGGAAATTAATTGGTTTAATTTTAATCTCTCTGTTCTTTTCATTCCAATTGAAATTCGCGGAATTCCGAAATTCAATTTCACCGAAAATCACATATTTGCGACCGACAAAAATACATCACCCTTTTGATGTTTATTTCGACGTTTGACATGCTTTATAGAATTGGAATTTCGCCCTTTCTTCTCTCCAAAAATTAAACCACCGCTTTATTCCAGGCCCGCGCAACCGCGTACAGAAGAAACTTCTCTTTTGCACCTCGCGCGATTGCAGCCGAATAAAAGCCTTTAAACGCAGGGCGCTGCGCAAGTACAGAAATAGACGAACTGTGCATTCCAGTACCATTACCACCCGAAAATGTTTAACAAACTCCTCGCCTCTCCAAAGCTACCGACTATGCACTTCGTAACTACAAAATTCAAACGAATTAACTGGCCCGAACTCACTACTACACACATATACACATTTTAATAAACAGTCCAATATTATACCGCGTTACACATACACGTATTCCCCTCAAAGCCTCGTTCAACAATGCTTCCCTTTGGAAACTTCCATCGCGCACTCTCTGCGCGCTAGCAATTACCTATATACATATCATTTATAATATGAAATAACATAATAATAATATACGCACTCAGTAAGGTCGCAGGTCGGTTGCTGAAGCGGTGCATGTTAAAGTCCGTTGAAGGCGTGGGACGCTCATTCGGGCAGCTGTGAGAGTGACGGCCACGGACGACGACACATGACGATGAAGATGATGATGATGCATTGCTCGCGCATCGGCCTTATGATCCACCGGGCGGGTAGCATCAGCAGTTGCTGCTGCAGCCGTGGAGGCGGCTCGCGCAGCCGCGACCCGCCGCGACGCTGCTAGCTTGCCCCTTGTCCATTAATCGCGTGGCAGCGCCAGCGCTGACGTCTTAAGCTCTGCAACAAGCGCGACGAAAAGCCGTTAGTTCTTCTTTTGTGCGCAAGCTGATGTGTGCGATGCGTGTGATTTGATGGGGAATGGACGTAGGGGTGATGGTCTTCTTTTCGTGCAGGGGCGGAATTCATTTGTTAGGTGACTTTTGAGTTGAAAGGTTGATGTGGGTATAATAGTTTGCTGTATGCGGTATGAATGGAGAAATTTTAATTTATACGAGCCGTTCGTTTCATTCATACAGGATAATTAGAGCAAATGGTAAAGGTTGAGCTGTATGGGTTTATGTTTCGTATCAAAAACATGTTATTATTTGATGAAATGAATGGAAAAAATCCGCAATAGAAAGAACGTACGGGGAAAAATAAAATAACCGGAGAAAATATATACATTTTTTGCGTAATAAGCTTACGTTAATCGTGAATATTTTCACAAGCGTTTCAATGGGACTGAATATGGTATTATACCACCAAACTGTTCCCACGGGGATTTTAAAATATAATTTCAGAACTTTCAGATTTAATTCGCAAGGCGCGCTGTGCTGGTATAATTTTTCATATCGCCCACTTTTAATTTCCATTTAAAAGCAATACATCACCGCATTGTTTACACCTTGGCAAAAAACAATATGATACACGGACATTCCCACACTAAGCGAGAAGCGCAATCCGGGGGAATAAATTCTAATCCCATAAAGCGACTTGGCAAGCATTAATCTGCAGCCAGTCGAACGAAGATAACGGACATTCAATTGACGTATAGTTGCAGGATTTATACTCCCTCTTTTTATTCCCCTCTAATTCGTCTCGAATATATCCCTCGCGATTAATTCAAAATAATTTTCACTCCACAAAGAAAGATCCTCTTCTTCCTCCTCCTCGTCGAATAAATTATGCGCACGCCGCGAAAAGAGCTCGAAAGAGAATACCGCGGTGGTAGCAGCTGCAGCAGCAGCATTGTTCCACTCTCTTTCTCTTCTTGCACTTTCGGAAGGATGTACAAATTTCGAACTCAACTTTCCGAGCGCGCGGGCGCGCGTCGAACGAAAAATCGCGGAGTTGTGTTTCCGGAAACTTGTTTAACAATGCATCGTTAAATTCGCGAGCGTATAACTTTTCTTCTCTCCCGTTTTTCTATAACCATCATCCATGGCGAACAATGGCTTACAACTGCTAAAGCATCCCTCTCCACTCTCTCCTCCTCTCTTGACTCTCGAAACTCTCTCGCGCAAAGAGAGAGAGAGAAGAGCTTCAGCGATGAAGAATCGACAGCCGGGATCCCCCCGGCAACGATAATAATAACGATAGCGGCAATAAAGACTCGCCTCTCTCTCTCTCTCAAGCGAAAGAAGAGCACAAAAAAAATCGAAGGAATCCTCTTCTCTGTGCGCTCGCGGAATGGAAAAGTTCGGCCGCGATACTTTTCTCCCCCCACCCCCGTCTCATTCTCCCCTATACACCGAAGTATCGAACTGCACGCGGCGCGCTCGCTTCCATAACGCGAATATCGGACTATCGGACCGGCGCTCGTGCGAATTCCTCGGCTTGTCCGTCAGGCCGCGACAGACCTTTCAATTAGAGGGTGAAATTCTCGCGCTCTGCTTTCCATCTCTCTCTCTTTAGCACACGAGCTATATATATGTGTGTATATATGTGCAGGCTCGGCAACTTTTGCAATATCGCTGGGTATAATGCCGTATATACGCGTCGGCTGCATCATCGTCGTGGCGCTTGCGCGCGAGCGCTGCATTGACGTTCAATCGTTTTTCCGCTTACGCGACCGATAACGAGTATAATGCAACGAGAAATAGAGCGAGATGCGGAGAAAGGGATGAAAATAGAGAAACAAAGAGAGGGACTGATATATAAGCGGGAGGGAGAGGAGAGACCGCCCCACACGTATGTGTATTATATACGTGAGAGTGCAGGTGTTCGCGTTTTGTATCGGCGCGCAAGAACGAGGTATATGTGTGTGTACTTTTTTTTTGTAAAATTGAAAGTGTATAGGGGTTTAAGGACGGCAATAAATACTTTATCGAGCGTATTTTTGAGCTAGCGTCGCGCTATTTTTAATGAGGGAGAGTATATAAGGCGCGCGTCGGGTGTTTTCTCGAGATCCGAGAGAGATTGATTGATTTATGGGGCAGGCAGGAAAATTACGCGCTGCTGGCATTGTAAGTTTTTAATAGGTTCATAATAAACAGGTGTTGTTGGTGCAGTTGATGCATAGCAAAATATACATGTAATTTATTGTACATCGACCGCAGGAGTGTAATTACATCGGTCGGTACGTTGGAAAGTTTATTTGTAACCTGGTTTAAGAATTATTCAGAGAATTGTTTAAACAAAGACGAAGCAACGAAGAACCGTTTAACCTTATTGCTGTATAACAAAAGCTCCAGGTCGTTTTAAATTAAACGTTCTTTTTTTCCTATACATACATACTTTCAGCCACGCCAAGGGCTTCGATGCAAACTTTGGCAAATGAGTTTTATTCTCGTACCATTACCACCATGGCTTCGTCTTCTCTTATATACTAGACCTCCAAAACTCCGCGGTTAAAACCTCAACAGCATTTAACCGCGCTTTTGTCCTTTATCTCTTCGCACTCTTTGACACACTTACACGTCTGCTATTCGCGTCCCCGATTAACCACCGATTTTTTCCCTTTATTCCCCTTTCGCACGCCGCTCTCTCTCTCGCCATCGACCGATTCTCCATCCGTCCACGCATGTGTGTCCCCTATACTCTCCGCTTAGAAAAACACACACATGTATATATTCCTGCCCTGTAACACTGCTATATGTGTGCAGACACACGTGCACGCTGTGAGCGGCGTTGACGCGTGGAGAAAAGAAGAAAAACAAGAGCCTCTCTCGTCGAGTTATCCGACAATGCGAGGAACGAGATCCTTTGTAACGTTATATATATTTTTGTGTGCGAGGAGAGTCGAGGAGGGGAGAATCAAAAAGTGCATGCATATATATGTGTATCGAGCATAGAGCGCAGAGGACGACGGCTATGTATGATATAGTATATAGCGCCGCGGCGCCTCGTTAAATGGAACACACACGAGGCATTACTTCTGCGGTTAACTGCACGTGCAGCGCGCAAAAGGGGGATGCTGCGTTGTATGGGCGGAGGCGGGTGTCGCAAGCGCCCGTTTAAGCTCATGCCGAGAGGAGGGAAAAAAATTGATAACGGTCGCGCGCCGGCACGTCTTTTGTTTTTGCTATACAGCATCGCGGGGGTGTATACAGGGTAATTAAATGAACACTGGATTAGCGTGCGGCTTATATATAGGAATTGATTTTGCAAGGTTGTATTATATTCTTCTCTTTTTTATTGCGGAAGATTAAAGCGAATGGGAAATGGAAGATTTGGCGCGATAGAATGGAACGAGGCAAAAAATTTAGATGCGCGAGTGGTGGTGAAGAAGAATTCGGTGCGGAGGATTCCATCAATCACACCTGTCCGCGCGCTCGCTCGCCGTAAGTGCATTTACGACGGTACGTCAACAGAACTGTATGCGAAATTGATAGAAAAAATAAATAAATAAAAGAAGCTTTCGGGACGAATGAAAATTTTAGCGTTGACAATTCGCGTCTGTCATATTTTGATTACTATGTATTGCTTCTTTATTTTGCTGTTCTTATATCGAGTAAAGTTTTGATAGATTATAATAGAAAGAACCGTATAATACTTTCGACGGTGTTGCAAATTAAGAGAATCGCGTTTCCAAACGAACAATCCGCGCGATTTTTAACTAACGATGATGAAAGTTGGCCGGCTCGCGACTCTATATACACGTTGCTTTAATTAAAAATACACGGCGTGTAAACATTCGCAAGCGTATTACGCAGATTTTAACGTCTTTTGTCGTAAGAGCACAATGGCGCCGCGCGCGTCCAAAGGTGAGGGAGAGAGAGAGAGAGAGAGAGAGCTTACCACCCCGGCTAGATGAATAATCTAAGCTCCTTTTTCTGCTTATCCCACGGGGCATGCGCGCGCGGGAGAAAAAGAGCGCAGCTAATGTTTGCCGTACACACTGAATCACAGTTAGAAGCAGCAGCGCTGTGGTGGCGCGGATATTATAAAGTCCGTTACTACTTGTGCAAGTGCGCGCAGGAGAGTGGGAACTGTAAGTGTATAAATATTTTATTGTGTTTCGCGAACTTCAACTCACCGCTGCCGCCTTTTTTTACTGCTTATCCTTATGGCAAAGAGGATTGTTTTGCCTCGTAAAAGTGAGATTTGCTCGTGGTGCAGTTATATATTTATATATAATGTATGTATGGTGATGCGAGCATACCGCGCCGGATTTGCTCTCGCACGGGCGAATGTGATGACGTGTACAAGGGGTTAGCGTTTGTCGTAGGGAGATAAGCGTTGTTATATATAAAGTTAAAAATAGCTGGGTGGAGATAATTGAATAACGTTGGAAAAAAGTGGTATAGTTCGCGTTTACTATATTATGTAAAGTGGAAAAAGGTCGGGGGTATAGTGTGTAGTACAAGACGAGGCGGAAAACCTGGAGACGCGAGAATTTTCAAAAATGACAAACTTTTGTTCTCCCTCGTTTCGAACAATAGCTCTGAGGCTCTCCTTTCAGGATCGGAAGATATTACATCCCGTGGGCATTCCTCCGCTTTTTTTCATCCGTCACATAACAACAATCGCTGCTCGCGTATCACACATAAGACATAAACACACACGGATAGATTAACAAAAATAAAGAAAAGAAGAAGAGTATACTACTATTTATACAAACGTACGGTATACCCGAAGACTTCATTATTCGAATATTAACCCAAGCCCCGACGGGCTTTTAATTACGTTTAACGGAAAAACTTTCGCCGGGCGTATAATATACACCAGCGGTATTGTGCCTGACACGCGCGCTCTAGCGACCAGCAAAAATTATATGTATAAAGCGTGGCAAACCCGCTTGGTTATATGAAAAAAAAGAACCGTTGAATTTTTCTAATTAAGTGCGCTCTCATGCACACACATGCGGAGCCACCCCGCGGCGACTGCATCGGAGAGAGAGAGAAGCTTTGATGTGTCTCTGCGTTATAAACACTACGGGTCACACTGTGAAAAATGTTATGCATGAGTTTACGGGATCGAAAAATGAAGCCTCTCGGTCCTTTTTCGAAAAACCCCTCGCAAGCGTGCGTCATACGGTTTATCATATAAAAAATATAAATTGGGGTTTCGAGTACACTCTCAGTATAAATTCTGTATATATAAATATAATAATGTAAAATTCATGACAATAGAATTACAGCAAAACGATGAATAAAAATAGTAAAAGACGTCGCGTTCCCAGGCATACGCGCAACAACCCAACCAATCCCGCGCTCCGTCTATTGAAAAATCCGGAATCCAAAAGCAATCGAGCCTCTCGGCAACCCTGAAACTCCCACCTCTCATCCCGCTCATCATCTCGCTCGTATAGCAGTAACAGCAGCCCACAACTAAACAGAGGCGCGCGTGCCCGGGAGAAAGAAAAGCAGCTCGCTTGCCAGCCTCCGCGCGCGTCCTTTTCCGATAATTCCGCCACGGCAGTTCTCTACTGCTGCATCGCACGTGCACGCATGCATGAGAGAGAGAGAGAGAGAAACTCGGCAGCGGTGGCATCATCATCCAGGCACCTGCTATATACACACCCCCGGCACTCGCAACAATACCCTCACCGAGCATACAGATATACTTCGCATGACTTCTTTGACTCGCGTGTCACTTCTCGTCCCTTGTGTGTTATACCCTCTTTCCTACCTCCCGCTCGGCCGCCACAATGCCGACAATGAAACATTGTAGGAGGAGGTAGATCGTTTTGTTTTCCCTACTCCTGCTAGAGAGAGAGAGAGAGAACCATACATTTCGCTGGCACGATCGTATAATAATACGATCGCGCGGGTCCGACCGTACAGCTATGCGCGCGACCGCAGTAGCGCGGCACTGGCTCCGGCATAACTGGGTTATGCGCTCGCGAGAGCGGCTATTCAGCGCCCGATGCATTAACGGCTTTCTCTCTCTCACTCACTCACTCACTCCAATATATATATAGGCTGATGTAGGTACGTACATGTGTACGTCTACGTGTGTATAATACGTGACTTTAGCGCGGAGCGATCCGTTTAATTTCTATTTCAGGGTAGACACATGTCGATGCGCGTCTCTCTCTCTCTCGTTCCCTATCCTCGCGTTATATTTCCAGCTAGGTGACCGCGTACACGAAGTGTGAGTGTGAGAGAGAAACGTATATAATATAATGAATACCCGGCCTTTTGCGCGCGGAGGTGTATAGTTGACGCAAGCATTTTCGCACTCGCACATAGCCGCAGCAGCAGCTTTGATCAGGGGAAGGACGCGAGAGAGCGCATTATATTGTGTCGGGATTCATCGATCATCGGCTGCTGCCTGCAGGAACTGCGTAACGCGCGCTTGCGAGCAAGGTGAGCATTACAGCGCTTTTGTCGGGCTCTTTAATTCCGCTTTAAGGATGCCGCGCTGATATTAAGGGCTTTTAGCTCGAGCGGTATGCAGCGCTGCGCGCGGCTCGAGGTGGGAAAGTGATATTCCTGTGACAGGGCAAAGGGCGAGATGCCTGTGACCGCGTTTTTTATTTTTTATGGAGAGGTATGGAGGGGAATGAATTTCGAGTGGTGTATACGAAATGATAGAGGATAATCGATAGAAGAAATCGACGAAAAAGTGGTATATATAAGGTCGCACCGATTAATTAGACATATACGTGTATTGGTAAAAGCGGTCAGAGATTCTCGCTTAGACAGTTAAATATAACTCGCGCTGACGCTTTAATTCGCTCGTGACTGTTTAATTTGTGTCGATATGCGAAATGCCCGTTTGATGTTTTATATAGTTTATTGTCCGACGATACATAAAATACGTCGCTCTGTGCCAGTAACCCAATTGAGGAGTAATCGAATTAATAAGTCAACGAGGGCGTTAATCTATATGTTTTTTTTTTCATTTTCTTAGTCATTTTTCGCTACCCCGGCTCGTGATGGACAGTTTTAGAATGTCGCGGATGACTGATGAATTATGCGGCTGCAGCGAGAGGTGGAAAACTATATACGCGAGAAATGTGCGCATATTACATGACGTATATTTCGCGACACTTTATCGTGTTATATAGAGATGAATTTGTAATACTACCTTTATTTGATAACCGTATATGTATTTTAATAGCTCTGAAAATCTGATATTCGGATGCTCAACAGCGCATGACTTATTATTTATTTACAGGAAATTAAACACGCTCATTGTGCATGGCGGAGAGGTAAAGTGTATATTATAATAGGTATACGTCGACGAAATTAACAGTTTGTCATTTTATATAAATCATTTAGTGTGATAATGAATGTAACTTATATATTAAACCAAAAATGAAATAATGATTAAAAAAAATAATAATCAATTTAATAAGTATCATAATTGACTATTTTGAAACATCAGCTATTCTGAACAAACCACTGTAAGCGCTAGATTATAATAAATATTTAAAACGGAAACTGATATTAAAGTCTACTGAATAATTCAGTAATTGTCTAAGAGCCTTGATGAAATTATTTGCTGAGTCTAAAAGAAAGTATTAATGGAGAGCAGAAAGTATTTCGTTCGCTGGCCAGTTGCCAAGGCTCACTAGTATCATTTAATACTTTATTTTTCGAAAGGTTCAATACTCGTGCTTTATAAATGCTTATACTTTGACGATTTGTTATTACTTGCGGATTAATATTTTTCTAGACAGGTTAGTTTATTTTTAAAACTTTTAATTTAATTATAAAAATTTAGATGCATTCAAATGAGTGTCGCGCATTATATACCTTCTTTTCTAAGAAATAAAAAATTGTAAAAAAATATATCAATAACCAATAAACTGTAATTAAATCAATTATCTAAACTAGTCATTAAGGACATCGTAATTAGGTCAGTTACCCTGTTAAAATTTACAATGCTGAATTTAAAAACTGTAATATTATTATATTAATAAAATGCGCTGCACCAGCTAATTATAGTGCACTAAAAATAAGGACAACTATCTTTCAACGCGTTACACTATAGATAACCCTCCAGCTCGATGCACACGATATGATAATAATAACATTATAAAAAATAATCACTCGCTTATTCTTAGCTTAATAGTGCGTCATTATCACAGCGCGTAGACTATAACCGACGTAACCATCTATTGAATTCTGCGCATCTAGTATGTATAAATAGGGGAAAAAAAAAATTTACACAAAGACCGTTATAAAAAATATTTTGAATAGGCCTTGAACGGTGCGAAAAACAAGCTTGTATGCGTATAGAAAAGACGCTATTCATAGAAGTATAGAGAAGCGTGCGTATATATACGAGCGAATAGGAAAACAGACAGGGCTAATGAGAACTCGTAAAACCAATTTCGCGGGAAAACAGTGCTTTATCGCCGAAATAAGGAGGTATTTGAACTCTAAACTTTAATGACGAAAAAGTCCATCAAGCCGTAGCGGGGGTATAGGTAGGAATCGGAGCGGAGCGAGAGAGACTCTAGCGCCCCTACTTAAAATCTCTTCCATTGACCCCGCTCATAAAATATAGAACAGGCTATGAATTCCATTTTGATATAGTTCGCGTGCAAGAACCTGCGATTCATTTCGATCTTCTCCTTTTCCAACTCTCTCCCTCCCTCTTCATTCGTCGCAAACGCGAGCGCATTGATTCCCGCGCGTCCGACGAATTAATTATTCAATTCGGATCCCTTCTGTGTCTCGCACGTTATCGCGAGCGGACGAATCAGCCCCGTAATCGACTATTAAACTATTAAAATTTTCGAGAACGGCAAACTACCTTCTCGGGGGCATTAATATCGTCCTCTGCCTCCGCGCTCGTCTAAAAACTCGAGAGGGAAGTTGCATCAATCTGACACTCGCTCTTTCGCGGTACGTATAAAATTTTTATATATACCCCCGCGCTGAGAGAGTAAGAGAGAGAGAGAGAGAAAAAGAGTGGGAATAAAGTTTTATAAAATATGGAATAATTTTTCGTCCTTCTCGACTGCGGGTGCATAATAGCCGGCCATTTTATATATGTGTGTGGGTCTCTGTGTGCGTGGAAAAATTGCATAATGCCGACTTATGAGAAAACGTATTACCAAGTTGCCCGGAAATGTGTTTCGCAAGTTAGCGAGCGCGGGGGCGAATCGGGAGAAGTACACACGCAAGTATTATATAGTTCTGCTCATATTTAATAAAACGGGAAAAGTCACTTGGGACATTAGGTATATATATGAAAGTGCGCGGAAGGCGGAAGTTAACGAAAGATTTAATTCACGAACTATGGTATAACACGCGAGCGCTAAGTTTGGTAATGTAGTTAAAAAATAAAATTTAGATTCTGCTGCAGGGTTGTCTCTACCTCTCTCACTCTCTCATTTGAGATAGCGCGTTTAATTGCAATAACGTCGTCTCTCTCTGCGCGCGCGCTTCCAAGTTTTTCACTCGTTTAGAGGCTTTAATTTTGGCAAAGATACAGCACTTTCAAAATTGCCGTGGGTGTGCTATGGCGTCGCAATAAAATTTAAATTGCCTATAACTTCTGTGCACGTTTGATTTACGGCGCGAACAGGGTATTACAATTAAAAGCGAATGTAAACGGGCTGTCGGCGCTAGTTCGGCAAAATTAAAAATAACAATATGGGTTATATAGCTCGACATATGTCTTTATATGCATAACGTAATTTTATTTTTGATGATGAAATGAAAATTTATATATTCCCGCGCTGCGTTGCATATTTCATGAAAGGTAAATAAATTTTCTACGTTACTTGTGAGTTCCATATTGGTGTGATTATTCAAACAATGTTTATGTTTTATGAGCATCAGCAGTTGACATTTAAAATTTAATGAGAAACGTAGTTTTTACAGCATCAATGCTGTACGTTTTGAGGTTTAACGGTAGCCACGTGTTACGTTCTTTAAATGAAAAATTTAACCCATTACTTGATGGCTTGGAGAAGTGACAAAACTGTATGAAAACGTAAGAAAAAATATTTTTTCTTATGTAAAATGAGTTGCTCTTTCATATTCCGGTGAAACATGTCAAAATTTTCAATACTTCTGGATAGATTTCTGGGCAGACCATTTTCCACTGTTGGACAGTTTTCTAGCATATTTTATAACTTACAGAACGACAGAAATATTTTTTCAGAGTTATGCCTTCAATTTTTTTTTTCTTGAACCGTCTAACTGTAGAAAATTTTGAGAATATTCCTTATATACATATTTCAACGATAAATCATTCGTTACATAAATTTTCACCTCACAACGCCAGAACCACAAACTTCTAGACCAAATACTTCCACATCATTGCGCAACCACCCTAATTCCTCATCTCCTCAGGATTAATTTTTTTAGCCATAACGAAAAGTGGCTCATCGGCCCAACTCGACAACTCGGCTGCGCTCCACTTCGCGCAGTGAAAACTCGTTCCGGCGTATTAGCCCAAATTAGCCAAATCCACTTTTACCCCACCGCGCTCGAAAGTTCTCCAAACGAGTCGGCAACATAATCCCGCTGGAAAACGTCCGAACCTCCCCCGAATTCTCGCATTATATTCCTCCTCGTCCCCTAAAAAAAAAGGAATCCCCAGAACCAACGAAATTCGCGCGCTCTCTCGAAATTTCATAAATACCCAACTATCCCACTCGCGGGGAAATTTCGCTTATATCCGGGCACTCGACGCGCCAGCCGCCCACTTCGCTCTGTAATTTCATCGGGGAGGGAGGTTACAACGTTGAAATTCTCGCGGGCGAGGTCGCGCGGCTCGTCGTTTATATATAGAGGGGGTGTACGAACTACTAACCGGATCCGCGCCTCAATTTCGCGCGCGTGCGCGCAGAGGGCAATGATTTACACGAGCTCGCGTTTTTGTGTTTTTAATTTCGCGTAGCTCGCGCGCGATTCATTAATCATCTTCGCGCGAGGCGTGGCCCGTGTGATTGGCCCCCCTGCTGGGATTCACTCGTTTTTTTTTCGTACGCACGCCGATTCCAATTATTATATTGATGGACGAATGAACGGCCGGCTATATGCGCGCGTGTTGTATGTGCACACGCCGCTGCGTTTTATTTATTTTATCTCCTCGGGAGTTTTGAAGAGATAAATTTTACGGATGACGAAATATATCGCTATTGATCAATGTATACGTGCGCGCGGCGTCGGCTTTTTTTCTCCTCTCGCGTGTATACGTGCAGCGCGCGCGACGCGTTTGTTTTCGGGAGAGAAAGAGAGGATGCAGACTTTTTTTGGGTCTTCGGATATCCGCTTTTTCGAATTTTGATTTTATCCGGGCGTACGCGTGGGATGGTTATTAGCCGGCTGCGCGTGTGATTAAATTTATCTCGCGCTCCCAGTTTTCATTCCTTCCGATGCTCCGCGCGCGGGTGTGCGAGCTTATCAATATCTCGTAAATTATACTTTGGGAAATTTGTCAGTTTAATTATTTCATTGTACGATTATCATTTTCAGTAATATACGTGTCATCGAGGCGGATGTATATTGATAAAATTGTTCGAATTATGCGCGAATGCGCAGCTAATTGCAGGCAGCAGTGCTATACTGCAATAAAACCCGGTTCCGCAATGACTGCAGAGCTTTTCGGGGCTAGCGGTGCGTGTATACACGGGCGAGTATATTTATTTACATCGAAGTAGAAAATAGTCCAGTATGTGTATACGCGCACGCGCACGAATATACACAGACACACATTGGAGAGAGAACATATCGCGCTCCCGGGCAGTGCAATACTACTGCAACAACTCAGCACTTTTCAATTTCGAGTTGACCGAGAAAACATGAAAGTAGTAAATTACGGTTTTTGTAAACTCTCCATGTGCCAAAATGAAAAATTCGAGTCGTTACGGCGCGCTGCGCTACCGATCAGGATATACTGGATGTAGTTGGGTTACTTGTCATGTAAATTGGCGTACTCCAGCGGCTTTTTTCTGTTTTCCGATCAATTTGAGGATGCGAATTCAGTTTTTAGTGGTGGATTTTTTCGTAACTTTCGCGGCGATCGAATGGGATCGAATATTCAGTGAAAATAGTGCCTCTAGAGTGAATTTAAAATGAAGTTTTCTATGGCAGACGGTGTATGATTGAAATAAAGATTTGTTTGTAAGGAGAAAAATGACTTTTTAACAGAAAGTAAAAGGGAATTTTAATTGCGATGTTTAAGACTACTTTACTTCTACTGTACTTGGCATTTATCTACTTATACCCTACACCGATGAAAAATAATAAAAATATTTTAATAGTATTAGATAATCTCCATATACTCGTTACGTTTATATCCATTATATTGGGTTTCTAACAAATATTAAATGATCAGTCACCGGTATTCGCCTTTCCACGATCTCCAACGTTTCAGAAATCCTTGAACGAAACTATTCGTCTATCAAAAATTCACTCTCAACTTATCACACCGAGCCCCAACTCCGAACCACCCTCAACATACCCCTAAAAATCCACTCCTCCTCCCTCGCACTAGCATCAAAAGACTCAGCACACTTTTGCGCGGGTGGCAAAGTGCCGCTCCCACGATTCCGTGTAAGGGTCTCGCCGCTAACAAAGTATAATACCCGTCGCTCTCTCGCTCGCTCGCTCTCACGCGCGTAACGCAATCAGCCAGATTTCATCTAAGCGCCACGGCTCGCTTTAGAATTAACAATCGTAATTGAGTTAACCCGCGTGCACCACCACCGCTGCCGCTACCGTGTGCACTTATACCTCTCGCGCTCGCGCCGCTTTAATGCACGCGCGGCTGGGATCGACGTGCGCACGCTGCACACCCGCGCGTTTAATATAAACCACGCCGGCGAATTCTCATAAGTCCCGCTAGCGCGCAAAAAGGGACTCGCTAATTGCACTTTTTACCCGCCCCTGCGCTATGGGCGAGGATACAAAAGCGAGAGACAGAGAGCGTGGAATTGTAGTAGGCTGCTGCTACAAGCGTGGAAGAAAAAAAATTACGCGAGAGTGGGTTGCTTGTATATCGTATTACAGCGCTCGGGGATTATTGTTATCGTACTCGCGTGGAAATTAGGTTTTTACCGGGCGCGCACTCGCGCGTGTAATTATTTCGCGCGCGTCGCGAACTATTTTCGTGCGTGTCGCAAGGGGGCGGGAGATTTTAATTGCCAATTTAAGGATTCGATTTGGCAGTGCAACACGCGGTGTGCAATGCGACGCCGTTGTATAATATACTCCCCGCGCTGGTGTGAAAAATTTATGCGTAAATGAGTGTATGACGTGTATATGCGAGAGAGAGAGAGAGTATATTTTGCGCTGAGGCCGGTTTTCGAGCAAGATTAATTGATGAAATTTGAATAATTTATTTCTTTCGTTTTATATATGTGGTTGTGCGTATGTGTATGAGCGGGAGGATGGATATGTGTGTATATGACAAGTAGAGACGAAAGCTCGGATGGATATTCTCGCGACGTTTGTCTTTCGATTATAAACGTATATATATATTATTATATTGCGTTTTTAAAAGTGAATTGTTATTTTTCGGTCGCCGGGGTACATGTTTGAACTTAATAATTGGCTCGCTCCCGTATTAACCTACATAATGTCTCAATAAATATTGTTTATAATTATCTTAATATTCATCCGAACCGTCGAGATTACAAACCATTTTTATGTAATCACGCGATAAATCAAGCTTTTACCGATATTACCCAATCATATCATAATTATATACCTAATTATTCGATAATTACGCGTACAATATAAATCCCAAATAAACAAACACATAAATTACTTTTATCCCCAAGCACGAAAAGCCACAACACAGCTCCAATCCCTCTCTGCGTTTCCTTCCTACACACCAGCACTCCATCTTCAATTCTCAGAGGTTCTCCCTTCCGGAAAAAAGCAAGATTCGAAAAGTTGATGCGGCACGTCGTCGTCGTCGTCGTGTAATAGCACGACACTGGCGTTGTAATGGTCGCGAGCTCGCACACAGAAAGGGCGGACGGAATGGAATTGAAGTATTTGAACTGCGAACTTGGCGCAGCTCGGGAGTGTACATACGGAGGCGCGCGCGCGCGACGGCCCATTCTATTCCATCTGACTTTCCGCGCGTATAACCCTTTGAGGCCGGCGCCTTTTGTTCGCGCGCATTGTGTAGTCGTTCGTTCTCGCTCTCTCTCCCTCTCTGCTCTGCCTCGATATATATCTGCTAATTTTTAGCCCTTTGCGGGTGAGAAAGAAGCGACGCGCACTTTGCCCTTATTGGTTTGGCGACGGTGATTTATTCTCTTTTTTTAGCGATGTAGTGGCGAAGAGGAGTCTTTTATGGATTGATTTTAAAGGCGATTTACAAATGGCTTTTTGAAAGTACGCGTATGTAATTTGATCAATATTTTTTGATGGAATACATTAAGAAAGGCTAATTGGTGAACACGACTGGCCTCTTTGGTCTGTACGTTAATCAATAGCTCGATTAAAAATGTTATTTTGTTAAAAGTGTGGTAGAAAGACGGAAATGTTTATCGTATAATTAAAATGTCCACCGTACGTATTTGCATTTTTTTTTATTTCCTCCGTATATCGCTCGTAAAGCAACTCTTGGAGCCATAATATTTTATTTATTAATTAAATTTAAATGCTAATTAACACCGGCGGCCGAGAATACGCATGAATAGTCAGCGTTCGCACTCGCCACTCGTATTTACTTACTTTATTAATTCAAAACTTCGTTTGCGTACCGGTCAAATGCGTTCTTCTGCACTCTCTCTCTCACATACACACACCCGCATCAATTATTCACCCCCACGCGTGCAATTCGCACTTTATATATGGCGCTTTTAATCTTCAACGGTGCGCGCTCTCGTAATTGTACAAAACGCGTGAATCGTGCGTCCCGCGAGCGAGTGAAATTCGTTAGCTGCTCGATTGAGAGTGCGAGAAACTTGCTTCCCTCTCTCGCGAGCAATCGTCAAAGTTAAATTCTCGAGTGGCGTGCGAGAGCGCGTTTACTTTCACTGATCAAAGGAATTGCGGCGGCATAAAGTGTACTTATGAGCGACGCGCTCGCGCGTGGGGGGCTGCTATATATCCCTATCGTGTAAATATTTGCGCGATATGAATAGGGGCGAGCTGAGAATGTTTCTGTTGCAGCAGGTCGTCGTCGTCGTCTCGGATTTGTATGTGTTTGCAAGAGAGAGAGAGAGCGTGTGACCACATCGAATTCGATTACGTTTCCATGTCGCTTATTTAATACTTGGCTTGCGAGCAAGCAAGCGAACGAGCGTGATTATACGCGCGTTAAATGGCTGTAAGTGAATGGTGCGGATGAATGTCTAATTGCCGCGCGGCTTGACGTGATGGGGAATTGACTGAAATGTATTCCAAGAATTTTTGGTACTGAAATTGATTGGACGCGCGCCGAGTTATATACGGCATTATACGGTGATTGAATTTCATTTACCGCTTGGCTATTTGAGCGTGCGTCGATGGCACTTGTATATATACGTAAATAATGATAGTCGAGGATAAAAATTTAAGTCTTATGGTTGTTTGAGCATGAAAAACTAAAGAGGATATGTACGTATATTTCTAACGAGCGATTGATATGTTATATACTATTCGTAGATTTGTCAATTTACTTTTAATCCGCAAAGTATTTCATAAATATTGAATACGAATTGTTAGAGATTTTAACAAACATTTCTTTTTTTTTTCTGTACAAAGTGTGTGTAGGTTCAAATAAAGTAAACGTGTATGTAATTGCAATGTTTTAACAATTGTATCAATAGATAATCTAACACTGTTTACGTCATGTATAATTATTAAGAACAACTTTGAATTTGAGTATGTATTTTTAATATGTTCGGGTACAGTATTGTAAAAGAAAGTTCGATCTTGTTAGCGCGAACCTTGTGAGTTTATATTAGGAATTCTACAGATAATCCACACTTGAAGGGTTAAAAAAAAAACTAAAAAGCCACGCCTCTGTAATAAATTTTTTCTCGTTCTTTAGGTCATACACTAGGTGAGAAAATTGTCAAACAACTGAAAATGGTCTTGTGGCACGTTTTAAACACAAAACGATGTGCGAAAAATGATCACTGATACCAACTAATATTAACCTTCTATAGGCGTGAACAATTTTTTCCGGAAAAATTAAAGAAGACGAAAAGAGCTTCA
The DNA here is from genome assembly GCA_900474315.1 of Torymus auratus. Taxonomy (NCBI): domain Eukaryota; kingdom Metazoa; phylum Arthropoda; class Insecta; order Hymenoptera; family Torymidae; genus Torymus; species Torymus auratus. The sequence goes on along the minus strand of UXGD01001182.1, from coordinate 18,941 downwards.
ATTTAAGCTAAGAATCGTTAAAATCGGATAATTCTGTGCAAATTTAGGTGCATTTGAAAATCGCAGAATTATCTGATTTTAACGATTCGTAGCTTAACAAAAAATTATACTATTTATTAAATTTTTAAATACAAGGTATTATTATACAAATATACATAGTCTCTATAATAAGAGCACACAAAATCCATATAAATTGAAACGCCTGCATACGAATTTTCCCTTTGTATCAATGAGGAAATATTTGTAAAGGTATTTTTTACAATTTTTACTACTGAATGACGCATGAAACCTCGATTTTTCTACTTATTTTAGCAAACTTCACCCTTATTTATTTTAACTTCTCATCCATTTCCCCGGGTTAAATTTTTTTTCAAATTTCTTATTTTGACTATCTGTATTCAATAGGATTTGTTTGGTACGATTATCTGCAATCCTCTACTGACTGTGTATCAGTCGGCATTTTCCTTTTCTCAACTATTATATGACCTAAAGAACGAGAAAAAATTTATTACAAAGGTGTACCTCCAAATTTTTTATTTTTTATTTTTTATTTTTTGAACTCTCTGAGTGTGGATAGTTTGTATATAATTTCTCATATATATTGTTTGAGTTTCTAAACCTCTTTATTTTATCAAACTAATGTGTTGATTAGATACTGTGAGCAATTTTTTCAAGACACTCAATTTATATTTGAGTTCTTTAGATATGTTGGTTGCCACCCCTACGAATTATTATACCTACAATTTTAATAATTACCATTTTTCTTATTGAGAAATAAACAGCCATATGTCACGTTAATATAATTTAGGATATTTTATTTTCCAAGTTTTTTAGAAAAAAATTTTTTATATCCTTGTAAACACGGAGAAAGCTTTTTCGCAGAAAATTATATTTAAATTTTTCAGAGATTCCCTGGTACTTCTGTAATTCATGTATACGCAATCCCCGACTCGTGGAAAACCACTGCTAGCATTATTTTTAAAATTAAAAGCTTTTAAGATACTTCAAGCCACTCCACAAGCTTTATTTTTCGAATTTCTTCTAAAATTAATGTTTTTTTTTAAGCTGTAGCGTATACCCACGTTGAAGTTGTTACAAAAGTAAGTAGTTGAAATATTTACTTTTCCACCTTTAATCAACAGCGTACGTTATTTTAACATAATCGTTGTACATATTCTTTACATATAGAAGGAATGTAAATATTATTTATTAAACCCAACGATAAATCGATCGTACCATCTCGCCGATGAAAAAAAAAACCATCAATAAAATATAGGCAACAATAACCCATCGCTACTTCTCTTACAAAAACCACAGTCTTATACCCACCACATTCCCCCTCACCAAGGATCAAACTTTTCCACCACCCAAAACCTCTTCCTCGCGCGCTAGCTGTCTGATCAAATCCGACTCTCACCACTGAACTTCCAGCTAACCTCCTTCTCACCCCACAGGAGCGCACATCAGGGGCACTGCCCATCACCCCGGCTATTTTAATTCATTAACCTGTCGCGTATAGCGAAAGAAAATATAGGTCATCGCGGCCGCCACCGTCGCAGCTATATACCTTTGCGGCCGAGCGAGCGGGCGCTCTTGCGCGCGTAAACAAAGCAAATTATTCTAACCGCGAAACAATGCACGCGAGCGCGCTCGCTCGCTCGGCCCATCATTCACCGAGTATAGCGAGAATTCGGGCATGGGATAAACTTTGGAGCGTGCATGCACTGCACGTGCAGCAGCAGCAGCGTCGTCGTTACCCCTATATATATACATACGCGCGAACGAACTTTGCCAGGTGCGTTCGCGGAAACTTCGATTAAAATTCTTCCGCTCGTTCGCCGTAGCACGCGGCGATGATAATAATAATAAAGCTTATTCGCGCGCACCCGTTCGCATCTATATATATGTATACATAAACTCTGTGGAGTGTGGGAAAAACCAGGGCGCTGGGAAAACCAACGGGGGTGGAACCCAGCACGAACCTTTGGCAGCCATCAGCGCAGCAGCATCCCGCGTATGTGTATGAGAAAACAAAGTATAATGCAACAACAACGTACAATCTCCCAGCCTCCAGAGTTGCTCTCGCACATACACAGAGACACACACGCGACGCGAACTTTTCGAATCCAATTCAGCAGCCGTGTGCTAATCAGACTGTAAACAGCTACGGGTCAATCACTATAGCACACTATATAACCGAGTAGTAGTAGTAGTAGTATAAGCCGCGAACGAGCAAGAGCCACAATCTCTCGCGTTCGCTCCCTCTCTCACTCTCGTCCGGCGAAAACCACTTGTTCTACTAGCGCTCGCTCGCTCGCTTATATGTACGTATGCGCCGTCTCGGTGCGCCCCCGCTCTACTACTGGCCGCGCCTATACGCTCAGCTCTACTGAACTCTCTCTCTCTCTCATCAGCATCCCCTGCTACAGAGCCTATGCATGTTATATATATGTGCACTTGCATGCATGTGTTAGTATTGCGCGAGTGCACGAGTACGCGCGCGTGTCTTGGCGCTATACTGCCCTATATATTAAACGGCTGAGGGCGAGAGAGAGAGAGAAGAAAAAGGGATACACGCGTGTATATAAGGATGTGAGTTGCGCGCGCGCACGGCGAGTTTTCTGCGTGTGTATATTATAGCTATAGATATATAGATGTGTGTAAGTATAGGGGGGGACGACGAAGCGCGCGCAGCATCCGAGCACGCCGACACGCCCGCTCTGTCGCGCGCCCAAAACACACGGGGTGAGAAAGAGAGCAAGGGAGTCAAGTCCATTCGAAAAAAAATACTCTGTGTATAGGTTGGGAAACACGATTATATAAGCGAATAATTTTTCAGAATAAGGTGCAGTATTCCTATAGATTGTAGGTATATAGAGAACCAACAACCGCGTGCGTATATTTATCTGATGGATACGATATACACGGGCCGACGGGCATATATATACATATACTACTGGGGCGCGCACGCGTGCGCACGAGAGCCAGAGCGATCTGTTTTTCTCTCGCTGCTCCGTTCCGTTTCGCACTGCTGCGCGTGTGCGTATATATACATACATATATAAGAGAGAGAGAGAGGTCCGTTTGTATGAGTGAGTGCGGCGAGAGCGCGAGCGAGAGAGAGAGCGAGCGTTCGCCGTTCGTTCGTTCGGGGTGAAAATAATTTTCCGATACGTGTACACGCGGGGCGCGCTGCTCTCCCGATGATACGCGCGCGTTATATAGCACGGCCGAGAGAGAGAGAGAGCGAGATGGAGGGTGAGCGAGCTAGCAAGCGAGCGCGAGAGGGAGAGACGGGAAAACCAACGAGAGGGAGAAAGAGCGATATATAGGTGGAGGGAGAACGATGAAAACACGCGAGAGTGAGAGAGAGAGTACGTATATATATACGCGACGGTACGTACGTATGAGTGTGTAGAGTAGAGATGTATATGCATACATATATATACGTATATTCGCGCGTATCGGGGCAGCGAAAATACGAGGGAGAGAGGAAGCGAGAGGAACGGAGCAGATATAGGGAGAGCGAAAGAGAGGGACGGATGGATGGAACGAGAGCGAGATGTATTATATAGCGGGCGCATGAAGGTGGCGAGAGAGAGAGTGGGAGAGAGAGAGATTAGCGGCGGAGGGCTCTAATTACATAATTACCCCTCACCCCGCCCGAATATATATTCCACCTGTCACTGGCACTTGGCTCAGCTGTGCCTCGTGTGCTCGCGCTGTCGCTGTGATCGCGGGGGTGTATATATACACAGACACAGGGAAAAACCCAATGATGGGCCGAGCCCAGCATCCGACACTCACACATATACACACGCGAGCGCTGTGAAAGGCGCGTCGTCGTTGTCGCACGCATACACATAAAAGTATATATAGAGGGTGAGACAGTAGAAGAAGAAGAAGAAGAAGAGAGAGAAAGTAGCTTACGCGGCGTGCAGTAAGTGGAAGAGGACGAGGTACGGCGAGACAAAGCAGCGGCTGGCGGCCGCGTGCGACAGCACCTCCACGTCGTCGTCGTCGTCGTCGTGGTTACTCCTCCCGGGTGGGCCGACATCGTCGCTGGAGCGCGCGCGGCGCCCGGGCCTCCGGCGCACCTCTCTTGCTCTCCTCTTTCTCTCTCTCTCTCTATGTGTGTATATGTCTCGCTCGCACTCGCACAGTAGTCGGCTCAGCCCTCGGTGCGGAAAAGTCAGAGCATCGCACGCTCTCGTCGCTCCTCTCCTCGTCAGCGATGAACACACTCGCGTGCACACCACGTATATATAAACGCGAATATTCCTCTCTTTCTCTCGTATATAAGCTGCACGAGGGGAAAGAGGAGGAGGAGGAGGTGGTGGTGGACGAGTAAAAAAGGGGGGAGAGGAGGGCACGAGAGAGAGAGTGAGAGATCTCCCTCGCTCTCTCCCTCTCTCGCGTGGCTGCGCGTGTGGATCGAGAGGGAGTGAGAGCGCGAATATAACACGAACGGAGGAGTCCTGCGTGGCCTGCACCTTTCACCTCTCTCCGACTTCACTTGTGCGTTTCTATGTATGTGTATTCCTCGCGACCGGCTACTACTGCTCCTCCTACTTGGCAAAACAACGCGCGTGCTTGCGTGTGTATATAACTACTGACACCCGCGTAGTCGTCTTTCCCTCTCTGGCGGTGCACTCACACGCGATTATATACTATACACACAGGCCGAGGGGTGGTGAGCAAAAGAAGACAGAACAGAGAACCGTGCAGTGTAATATTTGCGCGCGTGAGAGAACGAGCGAGCGTGCGAGGAGCGTCGCGCGACTGCTCCACTGCTCCACTGCGGGCGCGTCGCAGAGCCGCCGCCGCCAGAGTCGCCTAGTCCCGTCTCCCTCTCGATATACCCACTGCCGCCGCCGCCGCCGCCTCTTGCGAGTGAGAGAGAGAGAAGTTTCGCCACTGTCTCTATCTCTATCTCGCTCGTGGACCTGCGCGCGCTGCTGCTGCGCGCCCCGGAGGCTGCGAGCGAGCGAGTGGCAGCGCCGCGCGAGCCGAGTGCGACTGTGCGAGACGAGAGAGATGGAGGGTATATAGACGGTGGAATCGCGGGGAAGGGAGAGAGAGGGTGGCTGTTTGAAAATTTTCGGAGCGATAATGTTACCTCGTATCAGCGGGGATTCGGTGAATTCGTTGCAAATGCACTCGCGCGCGAATGAGGGGTCGATTTTCCATAAGTGTGTGTGTGTGAATAAGTGAGTGGAGGGAGTACGGGGAAATTGCGTTGGGTGCGGGCGTGAAATTTTTTAATTGGAGTTGGGGATTCGTCATTTGTCGCCCGGCGCGTAAGTACCGGGGGTTTCCGGAGATCCGGTTGTTGTGCTACTGCTGCTGCGAGGTGGAAGAGTGGAGTAATTAATCGAACAAATTGTTTGTGAGTGGTATGATGATTGGGGTGTAGTGAGGTGGATTGTTTTATGGGTTAACAGAGAAGTGACAAATTTATACTATTTTCTTTATAAACATTGGTGGTTTAACGGTATATTGATTCATCTCTGATTTGGATTTGCTGTTGGTTCTATATGGTTGGGTGAAACTTGAGTAAATTAATTTATGTATAGAACTAAATCGTAGAGCTGTATTGAATTATTGAGATGTAGTAAACATCATGTAAGTGACGATAAACACGTGTCAATGTATTGCGATAAAGATTATCTAACATCTAATTAAGAAATGAGTGTTATCGCGTTTGACCTATTTAAAAATCGTTCCATTTAACTTTATGACCGAGCTTTGATATCTACGTTGCTACGTGCTGCTAATTTTGATATGCAGCTGCATTTATAATCATGGCATGATTAAACAGAAATAACTGATTATGCATAACGATGTTTTTAATTTTAAAAAATGATAATTTATATCGATTGAGTAATGAAAGAGAATTTATAAAATAAATGTTGTATCTATCATTATATTTTGAAAAAAGGAATTAAAAAGAGAATAAAAAATTCCCATTTGAATTGAATTCATAGGTTTTGTTTTGAATACAATCATTTAAAAAATTCAGACATTAGTATAAGATTTCTAAATTAGAAATGGATTTTACAAATTTTCACCTAATACTTTGATCGAATTCGGAAACGTTCCCTCATACGGCGCCTATGTTTATTAAAATATTGAATCTTTCTTAAATAATCAGTAGTTTTTCCTGTTAGAATTTTCGATAAATTGATATACAGTCGATTTAAAAAAAACGTGTAAAAACATTTAGACAATACGTTGTGTAATTCGAAATGCAGTTTCGTTGTTCTATCTAGGCCATAGTAGTAGCACTGACCATTACCAAATGCAGTGAATGTTTTATTCTTCGAAAAAGGATTGGTTTGTATTATGCAAAAGAAATTCTATTGTTATTGGCAAACGAGAATCGATTGAATGGAAATTAATTTTTTATTTTTTCCAGCATAAGAAAAAGAGGTTGACTATCTTTACGCTCATTGGAGTTGAAAAGTTTTCTACCTGAAAAGAAGCGCAAAAACTGATTCTATTAAATTTAATTTTCCACTTTCGTCTAACGTTCAATAGCACTAGATTGAATAACACTATAAAAAGCTGACAAACGCTCTTTCCTTTTAAAGTATTCTTCACTTAAATTACTACTTACTAGAAATAGTATTGAATAGTAATATATAATATATTATACATATTATGTTAATGTTTTTGTTTAAACATAATAAATTCTAAATACCAAGAAAAAATGTTTATCAAGTTTCATTTAAATAATTATTATTTCTAAAAATGATGGTTTCAAAACATATTTTTCATTTAAAATCATAACAAAAATAATTTATCTGCACTTGCATTACCTACATATATTAAAACTTTAAACGGTCTTATTGAAAATCTATGATTTTATGTAAGGTCTGCGCAATTCCAAGAGCACAAACTATCGGATTTGGCTAAGGCAGGATTTAGTTTATTTCCAGTACGTGTAGTTGCCGAAATGTGTTCGGGGTTTACAAATTTTTCTAAAAATATAAAAGTATTTCAAGAGCTGCATCCGAATATTAAACTGCTACACGAATTATACGACTTTCATGACTCTTTTACCGTATCACTGTTGAACTATACTGTTTTTTAATACCCAAATATTATTAGTAAACCGTTAAAATCATATTTCTGGGAAAACGTTGACCTTTTTACTTGTACGTTTATTTATTTTACAGTAATTCATTGCGCGTCATGAAGAATAATCGATTGATTTGTCCGCTATTGCAGTAAAATCAATCACAAGTTAAATTATTTTTCTTAATACCAATTATCGAAATTTTGCTTCATAACAATTATCGAAAAAAAGTTTTAAACGGCTGAGCTTTCGGTAATGTATATTTAATGAAGATTAAAAATAATAACAGGTGAGCAAACATATTTAAATATTTCATCCACACAAAATCGTTGCAATGGAACACGTATTTTTTTAAAACATCCAAACATGTGACGTTAAACATTTTGATTTATCCAGTGTTTGAAAAACTTACTCTGAGTACTTTGTTGCTAAGTAACGGTTCAAACTGTTCGTGAAATATGTTCAAATTTAGATATGCGCGGAGTCTCGTTTACAGTTTTCATATTACAGTTCTCTGAGTGATATGTAAATGAGCCTACAAGCTGACAAGTTTCATCATGTATAAAATATCTGCAAACTTCGTCAGCCCTCGCGCGTACTTGTCGTACGCGCGAAACTGATACTAATTACAGAAAATGTGACAATTTCGCGAGAGCACAATGACAGATGCTCGTAATACAAATATAAATTGAGGTTGATTTTTTTTCTCTCTTTTTTTTTAATGAAATCCGTATGCGAGTTCCATTTTTAATTAAAACATATACAAATAAACAAAGATTTTTACATTTTCAAGCGTAAAAAATTTTAATTGAATTGCAACAAAATATTTTTTGAACAAACAAAAATTATATAAAAAATTTACGACGCTTTGATTGAATTATCATGGATTTTCCCAGCAATGTATATCGTGTATGTTTTTAGCAGCAGTCGACGCTCCATGAATTGCAATGTTCACTTTCTGGTTTCCGGCTCGTGCCGAAGAAGCGAGAGCTGCATTGTTTACGAAACATCGACTACTAATGGAACGCACTCGATTAGAATCCGAAAAAGCGTGACGATTCAATTTGCAGGAGCACTTTCGGGGCCGAATGAAATTAAACGAATAATGAAACGGCTACTTTAAAGGCAAGAAAGTGATAATATAATTTTTCGAATTTAAATAGTATAAGTATATTATACACTTGCACACAGCTCCAAACTCAGATAATCGAAATTAGCATACTTTTAATTTCCCCTCCTCATGCGGCAAGTATAATCAGAAAAGAGCAGGGGCTATATTATTTACCGCGACATTTTAACGATGCCTTTTAGATAACATTCAACGCGCGGCGTAAAAAAAAACGCGATCGTTAAGATAAATATAAAATCCTCAAAGCGCGGAAAAATTCAAGCACGTCGTGCTATCACGGCGCAGAAGTGCTCCCGCGATTATCTCCCGAAGATGTGCGGGAGCGGAAAAAGTGCAGGCAGGAGCGCGCTAGCGCATGTGTGAGAGAGAAAAAGGCGGCTGCAAAAGAAAGATGACTATGTGAGCGAGTGAGAGAGAAAAAAAACGGATTTGGTCGCCATTTACCGACATTAATAATTCCGTCGGAGTGTTCCAACGGAATACGTGAGGGAGAGGTGCGCACTGAAAAAATAGGCGCTGCACGCCGGCGGAAACGACGTTTTTCTATGCGCGTACTCGCATCGGAGACCATAGATTTTCGCAATCATGTTACGGGAACGCTCATGGGGCAACTTTTCTCTCTCTCTATCTGCTTTTTTCTCCGCCGAAACTCGTATAATAACTTTTCAAACGGGTTACGAGGCGCGCATACAAAGCGCTAACTCGCACGGCGGCTCTCTGCGAGTTGAGACTTTTTAATTATACGCACGAGCATAAATAGATGAATGAACGTGATGCGCGCGCTCGCCTCGTATAATTAATTTCCATAAGATAATACACTCGCGCAAACACATACATACACCGTCTCTCTCTCTCATCCTCGAGATCCCTTCGCTTTCAGCAGAAATTACGGAGGATTTAACCGAGGTGCGCGCGCGGCGGCGGAGCTTCACGCATAGCGTGTGAGGGAGAGAGAGAGACACAGAGTGGAGGAGCGACGACGAGGAGAAGAGGGATAGGGAGGGCCGGAGAAAGGGAGGAAAATTAAGAAGAATTCAGCGAGAGTGGCGTGCGCCCAAGGAGCGAGTAGTAGAGAGCGATATACGGTAAAGCATCGCACGCGCGTATAAGAAACTCTCGCTCACTATATATAGCAGGCACGAGAGAGAGAGAGAAAGAGGAGGCGAAGCACTCCGACATGGCCCAGCTAAAGGATCCTCTTTCGTCAGTCGTCGTCGTCGTCGTCGCTTGCTCTTTATTTTCGCGGACTCTTTAGCCCTCGCAGTCTGTGCAGCTATAGCGCTCGCGCGCGTATTTCATTCCACGTTACTCTCAAAACTCTCCCTCTCGGTTCTCGAGAAAAGAGGCGACTCGACGCGCGGCGGCGACGACGCGACCACTCGACTCTTAAGGGTGAGCGGGAGGGAGAGAGAGAGAGAGAACCATATGACGGCGGGAAATTGCAGAGGCGAGCCGGACAGAGGGTGAGAGAGAGAGAGAGAGCGAACGAGTAGGGAGAAGAAAGCACCTCCGAAATATAAAGGCGGCGACGAGGGTGGCAATGATAATGAGCCGGCCGCGGGCGGCTTGTTAATTAAAGATAAACGCTAGAAGAGCGAGAGAGAGTGTGTGTATCAAGTGGAAAGAGATAGGAATTGAATAATGGAGAAAGAAAGAAAGGAAGAGAGATAGTTTTTCGATGGTTTTTGCAGTTTCGCGCGTGTTTACGGAAGCGCGAGCTTGCAGACTTCTTCTTCTTCTTCCACTTCCAGCATCCACTCTTCTTCGCGTCTGTATATATGTACGCGCGTGCGCGCGCGAAAGAAGAGTAATTAACGCGGCTATTCAAGTGAACCGTGCGCGATCCCGACCTACCGCGCGGACCGTGCCAAAAGGGATGATGCCGACGCCGCTATATGTGCGAGGGAAATAAAAGTTACGCGCGAGGGGCTGCATCAGCCAAGATATAAAGGGAATTCTCAAAGTTGGCGGATCAAATATTTATGGCTCTCGCCGGCAACGCGGCGGCGTTTTAATAAGAGCCCCAGTTAATTTGGAAGTTTAGCGCGGGGCTAATTCGCTCGCGAGCAATTACGATTGTCAAGAGTAATTTCAAGTGGATTTTAACTTGTTACTCGGAGAGAGAGAGACAGAAACGAATTGGCTTATGAGCGTCGTCGGAAGTTTCGAGGGCGTGTCTGACTATGCCGCGTCTTTTTCTACTCTGGGATCTATGCGTTGTCGTTTAACGGGCGATAGATATTCCCGTATTTTTCAAGTTTATCTCGAGGTTTAAAGGCGCGTGTTTTTTTTCCTTTCTTTCTCTTTCACAGATTACACACGCGCGCGCGAGCTCCGCACTAGAAAAGTTACATATATAACAGGTGCGGGAACAAGCATCTCTCAGGCCCGCGGGCGCTTTTCTTTGTCTTCCAAAACTACGTCTCGTGTCGCCTCGTGTCGTCGTCTCGCGCTCTCTCGTGCTCTAACTTAATAGGCACTAGTAGCGCGAGATCGCTTTTATAAAACGAGAGGCAAGGCGAGACGAATGCACTTTTCAGCTTGACGGTCTGCGCAAGCGCGCGCGCGAGCTCGTTCATTCGATTGCGAATATTCGAATGCAATTAGTCGCCGGCGATAGAGTATTCGATAGCGAGAGAAAAACAAAGAGTTGACGACGAGGAGAGCGAAGGTAAAAGTAAATAAGAGCCAGGGAGGAGGAGGGTAGGTAGAAAATGTAAAACTAAGGGAAGATTAGTAAGAGAGAGAGAGGGACAAATAAAAAAGAAAAACATAAGGGAAGGGGGAAATTAAAAACAGGATGAAAAAGGAGCAGAGATAGAGAAATAAGTGCACAAGAGGGGAGGGGGTTGAAGAGAAAAATAAACAAGACTGGGCGAAGAAAAAGCGACCGGAGTCGTGCAAAAAATCGGTCGTAGACGAAGACGAAGAAGAAGCGAGAAAGTTGCAGAGGTGAGCGTATAGTAGTCTCCGGGTCGAGAGAGAGAGAACATTAAGATCTCTCGCGGACGAATTTGAAGAGTTTCATCTGCGGGGAAAACGCTGCGAGCGATGTCGCCTGGATCGGCTTGTCTATATATACCTATATAGTTTTTCTCAAATCGAGTTATGAAAGTGTTTAATTATTTTTTACCGTCCGGGGCGAATGGCGAGCTCGCGAAGAGGGTGAGAGAGAGAGAGGGTAGTAAACTTTTACTTCCGACACGCTAACGGAATATTCTGATAAGCGTGATTAAAGTGCGCGTTTGAATTCGCGAGAAAGTGTAGATTGTTGCCGGAGTTATATATATCTAGGGTCGGAATTTGCCGAGAATTTTCAACTACGGTGGTTTTAGTAGTTCTGCAATTTCGACCTCGATCTGTTCTTCGAAATGTCGCATTTTGTAGAATATATTTAATTTATTCTTAAATTGTGCATGTATAATTAATCTTTATTATAGATATAAGAAGAAATTTATATATTTACTTGAATAAAGTGTATTCTTATGAAAGAAAGCGGATATAATTGATTGGTTTAAGAGGTACAATACGTCCCCTTTTCAGAACAAATACAATTATCTGATTCAGATAAGTCTCGAGTGGTGCCTTAAAAAGGCGAATTATTATGTCCTCGTGAAATAACTTTCTCATTTTTCTCTCAATTCGTCTCGTAAATATATTATGCAATTTAACAACATTTTTACATCGTTATTCAGCGAATGATGCAATTTCGCCTTTACGAATTCGCATTATATACTATTTCGCATTTTACAACCGCGAGGAAGATATGAATTCGAAAAGTGTTTTCCCGAGAAAAATATCGCCTCATAGTCATTACACTCGGGTAATAATGATAATTCCTAGCACTCATATATAAAGCTTTCCGCGCGTCTGGTCATTAGTCCTTAATTGTTCTCGTGCGAAGCTCCAGTGCGTGCATCCCCACGGCAAAAGGGAAGAATGAAATTTAAACTGAAAAATCATCGCTCGCCCGCTAATTGTCGCAATTTTGCAGTGACGTTTCGCTGCAAATTTTAACATGTCAATTAAAAGAAAAATCGCCGCTCAGCGTCTCGTGGTTTTAAAATAATTCTCCTGTAATTGAATTACAGCGCGGCGTATGTATCCGATAGTCAAATAAATGTCTTCGGAGGGATAATGGAGCGTAATGGTTTGCCCTCTTAACTGTAAAAATCGAGACTCTCTTCTATAATCAATTTATCATATTCTAATATAATAACAATAATTCTTACATATTCCCTCTTATCTAACAATCCACTACTAAACGAGGCAATCACACACGTCCGCGAATCACCACATACAACGAAAATTCTAATCCCTTTAAAAAATCAAATCCCACACGCCCCCCTCCACCCCTTCGAAATTCAGCAAATATCATTTCCCTTATCGAATCAATCTCAATCAAACTTTTAACGACCATCCGCCACAAAACTATACGAGAGAAAAAAAAAGTAAAATCCAGAGCGCGATCGAAGCAAAAAAAAAGCAACAGCAGCATCTCGGCAGCTATACAACCCCCCTATATATATCCCTCAAAACTCCGGAGAGATCAAAAGCCCGAAGGAAGCGGCTTGCTTGCGAGAGCGCGAGCTAGCGACCGATAAACAAGCGGACGAGACCTCTGAACCGACGTAGTACATATACACCTACACATCACACGTGCTAACCCACACCGACACATAAGAAACGCGCGCTCTCTTTCGCGACGAGGGCAAGGAGCTTGCCGTCGCTGCTGGCTGGGGCGCGTCGATTCACCCTATCTCGCTCTCTCTTTCTCTCCTCCCTTCGTCTATATACGTGTGTGTGAGTATACGTGTGAGTGAGAGAGAGCGCGCGCTGAGCAGCCAGCGAGGACTTGGGCGTGGGCAAAGCGCGCCGCTGCCGGGTGAGCGAGAGAGAGCAAGAGAGAGAGAGCAGAGCCGGGCGACTACATTGATTTTGATTTTCGAAGGCGCGCGCACTTGGTCCAGCGGCCCATTCATGCCGCCCGCTTTCTCTCTCTCTCTCTCTCTTCCTCCTGTGCTTTGGTCTCTCGAAGGGGAGGACGAAATCCTTTTGTCCGATACGCCTTAACCTAAACCGAAGCTTTTTTCCTCTCTTTCTCTCTCCAGTCGCTGCTGATGCGTGTATTCATATATATATGTATGGGGGTGGGTGGAACGCACGCGTGGTAGCGTATATAAGCGTCAGGGTGGGACACACGAGTGCGCGTGGAGCGCGCCGAATGCGTATGAATTTTTAGGCGAGCGCGTGATGTCGTTGCAGTGACGTATGCTTTTTTTGCTGCTGCCGCTCCGTCGGAGGGGGTATAAACGAAACGCGCCGCGCGCGAGGGATTTCCCGGAAAGAGAGGGGAAGAGCGTAGGGAAAGAGCGTAATTTATGGTGCCGATGCTGGAATTATACGACCCGCGTGCAAGAGAGGGATAGGGAGGGAGAGGGAGGTTTATTTGCATGCGCACCGGACACGCTGTCGCGGTGTGCCGGTATGAGAGAGAGATAGATATAGATTAGGCTTTATTTCGGACTATAGACTCGTGGTCAATTGGTAGTCAGAGCCAAATAAGCGAATGGATACATAAGTAGTACAATAATAATGGCAGGCGAGGGTAGTGAACCCTTTACAAAGGCGCTTTTTATAAACAAAAATAAGAACAACGAGTAATAAATAATAGCAATTAGAGAGAAAGAGCACTGTGCTTATTAATTAATTTAATTAAATTCGGTTATAATTTTGTCTCGTATAATTGTTTAAAGGGAGCAGTGGGGTGAAAGCGAAGAGGTGATATTCGTATGTTTTATGTATCTTTCGTTTTTCCTTTTTGGTTCTCATTTTGATGAAACGTAGAATTTAGATGTTATTTATACTTACAGTTTTGAATTTCGGTGAAAGACGTGTATGCTTTGTTGTTGGTTTATTATAAAGCATTAGTGTCTGTGGTTTGAAGTTGGAAAAGAAAGCTTTTAATTTTGATTCGGTCAAAGTGGATTGGGTAACATCCATTTTTGTCATGTAGTAGCTTGAGCAATATTACGACTATATAACTACGAAATTCTATAATTTATTGACAGTTAAAAAGTACTACCACAACTTTATCCCCGATCTGATGAAAGCAGGCTTATAACTTTCAAAACTGAAAATTCTATTTTAAACTGCCCTAAAAACCTAGAATTTAAGGAAAACTAAGCAGCCATGCCTGTAATCTATCATACAAAAAAAAATCGAGACGAATCGTTTGAAAAGTTTTGACTGATAGACTTAACCGTGATTTATTATGAAAAGCCGCGTTTAAATCTTGGGCGTCCAATCGGAAAAATAAAAAGTTTTGCTTTAATAGCTGCGACTGTATACGGCTATGAAAAGATATATATACGTGAAGATTTTTAAGAGACAAAATTCTTGCCTATCATTTTCATTACTCCCCTGAATAACAGACGCATAAATCATTTTAAGTTTCGATCGCCCAGAGTTATGTAGCGGGAGAGAGCATATTTTGGAGAGAGCGCGCTTTCGAAACTTTAACGCGATTATACATGTGGAACCACGAAAATAAAAGTGGGGAAATGCTATTTTTGAAAAATCATGTTAGAAAATATACGTATAGGTAGTGTCGCGCATTTTTCTGCTTCAGTAAACAAACAGAAAGCTATTTTTAAAATATAAATTTACAAACACCGATTTGAACGCATATATTTTTGTACAAATTAAAAGGTTAATTAATATCCAACAGTATAATCAACACTAACACAGTATATGTTTATAAAAATAATGTAGAAACACACAGCCTTACCATTTCTCAATAATCTCAAATGGCTGACAAAAATAGCTCCACACCAGCGCGAGCAGTCGCAGCTCCGCGAGAGCTCTGTATTATTTTTCGAAATAAAGAGATAAACGCCATTGGAAATGAGACAATAAGCGCTCGCGTGGAAACAATCCGTGCGGGGACAATGTGTACTTATACGCGCTCCGGTATATCTGGATCGTTTGGAGGGCAGGGATAACAGTATTCCTTGAAAAATTGTTAATGTTTTCTCTGCAAACTCGAGGGCGCGTTGCTGCTGCTTCTCCTCCTTTTTGCAACCGCAGTCGCACACTCTGTATTCCGGCTCGTTTGCATATCGCGCGCAAGCGTCCGCCCGTGGAATATGCAGTTTCACCTGATTCTCTCTCGTTTTTTGTACACGGTTGAGTATATTTCTCCCTATCCGCGCACAATATTTGACACGTTATTCCGTATCTGTGTTTTAGTTGTCCACTGGTGTAAGTTTAACGATGATGTGGGGTGCGGAGAAGTATAGAAATGTTTTTTTTTTTTTTTTTTTTCGTTATATTTTTTTGTTTTATTTTACAATTTTACGCGTTGGTGTATTATAAATATTGTGCAGATTGTATAAATTGCATAAAATTGGATTTATTAGGGAATAAAAATTGTTTGACGCGAGAATAGGATTTCCGCGTATTGTACTTTAATTTAACAAAAAAAAAATTCGCCTGAATTTTTGGCAGAGAAAAGGCGAGCGCTTTTACCTATAGCTGCAGCCAACACAGAGAAGGGCTAAAAGTTCGCTACTACACAAAAAAGGACCGGAGTTCTGTGCCGCGAGCTTAGTAGTAAAACCCGCTTTACGAGTCCGAATTTTTCATTTGAAATTTTCCCGAATTTTAAAATAAAATAACGACCGTATTGATATTTGAATAGAGCTCAATAAAAGTGGCCAAGGAAAATAGGAGATCCACTTTATTTCTCATTAAATATCGCTGATCAGTATATATATATAAATATAGCAAAGTAAGTTGAATATATGCGATCGGCAGAGGATAGCAGAGCTGCCATCTGATAACAGATAACCAGAGGAAGATAACATGCTACCTGTACTTGGAAGATTACCTGCGTTCATAGTTATACCACCTTCTAGGGGTTGGTTATCGACACTGTTCACGTGTGACGACGAAGCATTTACTGGATTGATGATGGCTGATAAATTAGATCACTGCAAGATAAAGTTTTGTAGGATGAAAGCTTGTGTGAAAAGACTTTTCATATTCTAAATATGAGTATAGAGATGGTACAAAAATATCTGATGGTAGTGAATTTTCGTTTTATTTATTCATTATGCATTTTATGCAATTTTTGGGACTTGAAATTAAAATTAAATTTGTTTCAAGTTAATAAATTTTAATATTGCAAAAATATTAAATTTTATTTTCCTTAATTACAAAAATATTATTGGTAAAATGTAAAAAATTGGGCTGCACGTGCACGATATAGCAAGATTAATCTTGATATTGTATTGTCTTGTCTCAAAATTCAAGACAATAAATCGATACAATACTGATATACAGTTTTCGATACATACAATTTTTTGTACAGAGTTTTATCGATCTTTATCGATCTATCTCGATTTAGTCGCATTTTATCAAGCCCTATTGCAAAAAATGGAATGCAGGTGGCACTCTTAAGCGCCACCTGCAGTACAGAGTACTGCCTACTGCAGTTGTGCTTGTGCAGTCTGCGCACTATATTGCGCAGATATTCGTTGATCCGTTGATCGTTGATATTATTTAATATTTTAACTTTAACGAAGTAAGTAGACAGAAAAAAGTAGAAAAATGGATGACGATATAATGAAACTAGATTTATATGAAATTATCGGAGCAACTATAACGGCAGATGAATCAGAGGTAAACAGCGCATTAATAATGTATTATTTTATGAGGTTATGTTTGATAATCTCTGTATATGAAGATATTCTTATAATATTATTGTTTATTACAGCTAAAAAAAGCTTATCGTAAAAAAGCCTTAGCTTGCCATCCTGATAAAAATCCAGACAATCCAAAAGCAGCTGAATTATTCTTACAATTAACAAGAGCGTTAGAAATATTAACAGATGCTACAGCTAGGGTAAGTTTATGGTTACAACATACAGTAATCAACTTATTTGAATAAGTTATAATAAATATTCAATATACTTTTAGGCTGCTTATGACAAAGTTGTAAATAGAAGAATCCAAATAGAAGTAGAGAAGAAAGCATCAAGTGCAAAGAGAAGGAAATTCATAGATGATCTAGAGGCTCGTGAGGAAGCTTTCAAAAATTCACAAACTGCTTCTTCTAAGACTGATGAACAAAAACTTAAAGATGAAATAGATAGACTGAAGAAAGAGGGCTCTAGATTAGTCGAGGAAGAAAATGAACTTTTGAGGCAGCAGATTTTAAAGGAATTCTCAAGTAAAATAACACAATCTAATAATATGTATGGCATGAATGGGTGTAGAGTCAAGATAAAATGGAAAGCAGCAGCAGATGATGACACTAATGGAGGTTATAATTATGAAAATTTACACAGGTTTTTATCAAAGGTAAATAAAAGATGCTTATATTTTTACATTAGTATTGCTATATCTATGACAGGTTACAGATCCAAAATTATTTTGATACAGATATACATTTGAAGTTCAAAATCTAGATGCAAAAGTCGTCTAATGGTTAAAGACGAATTGTAACAAAATCTAACATCTGTGTAAGAAATTTCTTAAGATACACCTAAAAATGGAAAGCAGACAAAAATGGTGCGTAATTGTAATATGCTTTCTTATTTGCTTATAGTTTTCCTGAAACCTGGCACAGATATAGCAATGTTACAAACTTTAAAATGTTTGTTCAGTATTAAACTGTAAATTTGAATATTGCAGCACGGTGACATATCAGTATTAGTTGTATCTGCTACAAAAAAGGGTAGAGCATTAGTCGAATATGAGAATCATGAAGCAGCTGTAAGTATACTTGATAAAATATAATATAAATCTGTAATATAGTAATTTATTAAAAAAAATTTTTTAGCTATCAGCAGTAAAGTATGAATGTGGTTTGATAACCAATCAGATCAAATTACAAGGAATGTGGCAAGACCAAAAATCTGCACAAGCATCTAGCAAATACAGTGCATTGTTCACTGGTGCATCAAATGCTGGAACAAATCAAGCACCTCAAGGTCTTGGTACATCATTTGCTGGAGGAAGTTTATTTCCTTCAGCTGGAGGTACATCAAATGCAAGAAGACAACAAATACCTCAAGGTCTTAGTTGCTCTTCTGTACCAGACATATTTGTTAGTATCATCATCTATCATATATTATTTATCTATATTATGTATTATTATATTTTATCTTATCTGTTTTTACCTTTCAGAACACGCAACCTCAAAATAACTTTGCTGACTTTGAAAATGCAGTTTTAAATAACTTGAGAAGGGAGGAAGAACGTAAAAAATTGATAGAAGAAATGAAAGCTGAAGATGAAGGAACTTGATTATTTATAAAAACTATATATTTATAATAAAGTATATTTAATTTTTTAAATTTTAATTAGAATAAAAAATTTTTAAAAAATTCATGTTATAAACTATTAAGTATAATCCCTTCTAGTCAAATATAAAGTTTATCAGAAAAGTAAATATAAATTTATAAGATGATTCACAGCTTAGAAAATTGAAAATGCATTTTAATAAATAATTATCAGAATGAATAAACCTATTTATTCATTTTTTTCTTTTTGCTTTTTCTGTTTCTTTGTCTCGGCTTCATCAATTGGTGCAGGTTTGACAAAAGGAATCTCTTCTTGGTACTGTGTAGGCATAAATTGTGCTATAGCTTTTGGTACTGCAATTCCAGTTTCTGTCTGATTAATTTCCAATACAGCACATATCACTCTAGTCACTGCACACAT
>UXGD01001181.1:0-38689 GCA_900474315.1 Torymus auratus | reverse complement strand
TTTTCTTAAAAACCTTTTTTTCGTTTTTCCTGTGTTTCATTTTTATATTTTTCCCTTAACGATTATGGAACATTGTTGTAAACTAACAAAATCCGCCACTACTCCCTTCCTTTCTCTGTCGATTTGTCGCGTCCACTAAGATTCTGCGCCTTCCGCAATGAGAGCTTACGTTATTTCGGCTCGCATATATAGGTGTCCACAAAAGAATCTATGTTGATCGCTGCTCGAGTTTAAGTGCTGAAGTTGGTTCTCCCTTGGAGGCTCGTTCAAGAGGTCACCTGTGACCACTGCTACTCTGATCGTTCATGTCGTAGAGGACTTGTGCGATTGTCCTGGACGATTCGACGTTACTCAGTGCCACGCCGGCCAAATGTGGCTCATATGCTCGAAGATGTCTGTAAATATAATAAAAACCAAGTTTATCATGAATACTTGTGACTAGTCGAAAATTTTTAATCCAGTCAAAAAATTATACAAGTAAATAATAAACGATACACACCTCCTACCATGCGCAGAATATATGACTAGGTTTCTCAGAATAAGAGCTGCCGTCAAGCGAATACTTTTCGTAACAGGCCCTTCATTATCATCCTGAAAATAAAGAAATAAGAATTAATCAGATATTGTTAAAACAGTTACTATGATTGATTACTTTATTTATCGATGCAATTATAATGAATATTATAAAATGATTTTTGCAAATGAATGAAACCTCACTTGTGATACAATTGAATTTGTGTCAGACACAAAGCATATCGGTTTGATGTAAAATAAACACTATAAAATAAAAAAAGCGAATTCGTGCAAACATTGTGTGAAAATAAATATAGCTAAAACGATCTATGTGCATTAGTTACAAAAGCATGCTATAAACGTAAGTAGTGATTGAACAATGTATACGACTTTACGAATGATTCTTGATTAGAGACGTAATAAGTTGAGTTATCGGACGTTTTTAAAAACAAATTGAATAAACAAATGCGCGTAAGTGGATCAATTATGATACACACACTAAGACAATTATGTCTTGCATTAAGCACTAGGGTTATATAACGGTAGGAAAAATCATGCTAAGGAAAAGATGTGAAAGAACCACTCTATTATACTATTGTATATGTTAAATTAATATTCAATGAAAATATATTCTTTATATCAAAGTTCCTATAGTCAATTACTAAAACTATAAAAATACATTTGTAAATTTGATTTATTCAAACCAATATTTTAACCTAAACAATGTACGACACTAAAGTAACTTTCACATCTCAGCTTGGAACAAGGAAGAAATAGTAGATTATACACCTAGGGAGTAAAGTAGGATATGTACGCCCGCCAGGGATTTCGGCAACTCGCGGGCGTTCATAGCCCTCATTGCTCCTGAGGGTAATATACAATTTTTTCGGATGCCCGGCGAAAAGTTATTTGTGCTTACTCCCTGACAACGGGGAGTAAACACAATCCTTTACGCGTGGTATGCGAAAAACAAATAAATCATCGAAAGCGAAAAATAAACACGTATATGGCATAGAACACAGGAACTTCTGTGTCTAAATGCGAGGCGAGGCAACTTGTATGTTGTTGCTTTTGCTTGTTGTTATATATCGATTTGTTCTTTTGTGTCTTTCTAACTCGTCGTTACCTGTTCCGGCGGAGGATTTTGCCCGGGTCTGGGGGAAGAGGAGCTAGTGTTGGCCGCAGCCGGCTTCGATGGCCTTTGCTGCTTTGCCGAGGAGAACAAGAAATTATTCGATCGTTAGGTCATGAGAAGATATTTTTTTTTTTTTTTTTTTTTCTTATTCTTGTATATTGCACATTCAAAGACTTCAATGACTTTATTTGTAACTATTATTTTTTTTATAACATCTCTCATTCGCGCCTAATCGAAGAAGAGAATTTCTTTGTAGATCTTCCGCTCGTTAGAAAATTCATTTTGAA
Source organism: Torymus auratus (assembly GCA_900474315.1). Lineage (NCBI taxonomy): Eukaryota > Metazoa > Arthropoda > Insecta > Hymenoptera > Torymidae > Torymus > Torymus auratus. The sequence goes on along the minus strand of UXGD01001181.1, from coordinate 36,754 downwards.
AACAATACTGTAAGTCAATTAACTGCAGTAACGACAATCAATATTCTTTTTAAGTTTATTCATAATTTTTGCAAATCTCTTATCTTATTTGTAAATTGTTTTCAGAAAAATTTTCTAATAAATAAAAAAAAGATATAGCAACATTGAAAACTCACCATCAATTCCTTGGGATTGACAAATTCTAAAGCATGCCTTTTTATGGCCTGGAACGCGGCATTAGGCGAATAGCACGGATGATGTCCCGACGGCACTGGGGCCGTCGTCGTTGTGATTTCCGTTTTGCCCGATAAAGTTAGCTGTTTCCTTCTCATTATCATCACCTAAAAGCACAGACACGGTCGCATAATGTAAATTAACTCGTTTGGAATGGAAATAAAGGACGTTTTATCTAACAAAGTGGATTTTTTCAACTTACATCTTCGCAACAGTGTCTATCGAACAAGTGCGTCATCAGGGAAAATCTTCTTCGCTTCATGGCGTCGCAACTCGCCCAAAGACAAAGAGACTCCTCGTTTCCGGTAGGACAGTGAGCCTCGCAGACGTGTAGATAGACTTTACGTGGGGTTTTGAATTGTCTGAAAGTTGAACAAATAAATTAGCAATTTTAGCACACTACCTACTATTTCAAAAAAGATTTTCTTTGTAAAAGAAACTTACTTCAAACAACCTCTCCATTCGCAAAGGAACGCGTGGGGATCAAGCTTAATGGTGATGGTTTTGGGAGCATTACTATTAGTGACGGTCGTGGGCGTGGGCGTTATTGTCTTCGTCGTGCTGGTCGTCGTAGCTGTCTCCTGCTGGCTCGTCGACGGCTTGTTTCCCATGCTGTTGCCGCCAGCTGCAGCACCGCTACTGTCGCTCTCAGTTTCCGTCGACGTTGACATGGTCATGCTCTTGGTGTCCTTTGCTTCTTTGGCGACTGGTGCCGGCGACGGCGGTGCCGATAGTTGAGGTTTCACCGAAGCAGAAACGATCTGCAGAGGCTGCTGTTGTACCGTAGCTGCCTGGTGGGGAGTCGTGGGTCTGGTCGGTGGCGGCGTCGAGGCAGGCGTAGGGGTAACGACGCGTGAGGGTAATGAGCTCGTGGCCACCATCGCCTGCTGCGTCTGCGCCACCGTAACCGTGTTTCCACTCGCCTGCGTCTGCAGGAGCTGTGGTTGCGATTGGATTGGCTGTGACTGCGATTGTACTTGCTGTTGCTGCTGCTGCTGTATTTGTTGCTGTTGTTGCTGCTGATGTTGCGCTTGTTGTTGAATCTGCTGAGCTACAGCACTATTCACAACTATAGTGCCCGACGTAGGCACAAGAGGCGGTGGAATGCTACCCATTGCTGGGCTTTGCAGCATCGGCCTTGGGACCTGAGTGACGACGACCTGCTGTCCCTGCGGCGTCATAGCGACCATTTTTTGCGTCTGCGGTTGCGCGGCCGCTTGGGGTTGCAGTATAATAATCGTCTTCGTGTTGGTGCCTTGCTGCTGTGCTACTAGCACCGTCTGTGCCTGTCCCTGGACTAGTGCCGTCTGAGGTTGGGCGAGCACATAGTTTTGGCCAGGTACACCACCAGAGATAACATAATGTGTCTGGCCGCCTGGGCCCTGTTGCACTTGCAACACTTGGGGCTGCAGCTGATGCTGCGCCGGGGCCTGGCGGCCTTTTATCGTCGGGATCGTAACGATCTGGTTATTCGATTGGATGGTGCGCTGCACGACGATCTGCTGTGGCGCTGCCATGATGAGACCCTGTTGTAGCTGTTGCTGCAGCTGCTGCTGCGTTATGGCGATCTGGTGGGTTTGCTGATGCTGCTGGAGTTGGATCTGCGCCTGAGCTTGTGCTTGTGCCTGAGCCTGGGCTTGTGCCTGTGCTTGCGCCTGAGCCTGTGCCTGTGCTTGCGCCTGAGCCTGTGCCTGCGCTTGAGCTTGAGCTTGTGCTTGAGCCTGAGCTTGGACATGTTGCTGGATTTGCTGTTGTTGCTCTTGGGTTAAAACTATCTGGTTTGTGCCTACTTGATTCACAGCGGCAACAGGCATTTGAGGTTCTACCTTTACGGCTTCCGTCTTAACGACCGGCTTAGACTCTTCCTTAACGAGGGCGGGTTCTTCCAAATCTGTCTCATCTTCGATAATATCGGCAGCCAATGCGGCGTAAAGATTCGCAGCTGTCGACGATACCGTGACTTTCTCCTCCTTTTCTTCGTCCTCAGATTTCACACTGGACACTGTCGTCGAGTCGACTACGGCTGGATCGGGCGAGCTCGTGCCGTTGGAATACTTGGGCTTCTTCTCGTCGAGCGTCTCCTCGGGCTCGTTTGTGCTGGTGCTGCGCTTGACACCTATTCGCGCAGGGGCCTCGATGAGCGCGTCCTCCGACAACTCCGCCTTGATCTTTGCGTCGCTTGGAGATTCCTTCAGCACCTTCTTGATGTGATTCTCCACTAGATCCTTTTTGCCCAATACTCCATTGATAACTACCTCCTTTTCGACCTTACGCTCGAGTAGATCTGCTAGCATCATGCTCTGAAGTGGTTTTTCTTTTGACCCGAGACTCGACGAATCCTTGGACGAGCCGTCATCCTGGGCGTCGATGTCAATGTTGCTCGGCACACCGTTCAGAAGGATACCCTCGAAGCTTGTTAGGGAGTTCTCCTCCTCGGCACCGACACCTGAGCAATCGCGACTGCCACCAATGCCACTGGATGAAGCGAGGGAGTTGTTCGTTGAATCCGAATCCTCCGCTACTGGTGTGACGACGTTTCGATGTTGGTTAGCTTTGTTTGCGATCGTCGTCGTCGTGGCGATTTGCTGGCCAGGTCGAACTATTCGCACAATGTGGTTTGGCGTTTCGCTAGTCGCCGGGCTTGTGATGCTCGCGACAGCTAATTGAGTCTGCTGGTTGGAAGTCAAGTGTCCGTTGTCCGTCTCCATACTATCAGTCTGTTAAAGGAAGTGTTTTAAAATTATAGCCTGGTTAATGGTCAATGATTATATACGACAGTGTAATGGATTCCCTCACATACCTTCTCGCAATTGTTGGTGACAATGACTTTAGCTCCGTTAACCCTTTGCACCTTCTTGACCGTAACGATGGTCTTAGGCTTCGCATTGGGGATGATTTTGACAGGCGTCAAGGACTGTGTGCCACCTGTCAATTGCTGTTGAAGACGCTGCTGTTGTTGCTGTTGACGTTGAGCAACCTGAATGATGGTAACGTGATTATTTAGTTTCGATTTTTTTTATATAGAATTTTAATATTTACTTTAAAGAAACAAATTTTTTTATTTTTCGTTGATCTTTTTATTCATGCTACTGTTAGTTATCACTCTAACAATTATATCAGTGCCAATTTTGTTATGGAATCCGTTATATTAAAATGTTTAGTTTTAAGGAGCATGAAATTAAACATGTACTAGTAATCATTAGACATTGAACTTTCAAAACTCCTTCAAACAATTATTTTCTTAACTAATATCTTGTTTACAGAGATTAATTGTAAATAATTTTACTAATAATAAACACTAAATACAACAACAAAAATTAAATATGCATAACAAAAGTAAATAAAAAATCTACAATCACTTGAACAAAAAAATTTTCAACTTTTACAATATCAAACCATGCTTCTACAACTTATAACAAAACAAAACAATCAGATGCAGTACTTGTACAGATAAAAACAAATTAAAAACCAAATCAAATAAATTAAACGAGCTCACTGTTTAAATACCATTTTCTTGTATGATGATTTTCAAAACTATAAGGGTATATTCTTTTGGTGAACATTACCGGTACACTTTGGCCATTTTTCAAAGTAAATGAATAAAACACTTTAAATGAATATTTTTCCATGACAAAATTAATTACTTTAATGTCGCTGTTTTAATCATATGTTTTAATCAGTATTTCAATTTCGTTATATTAGGATTAATATTATATGCTGTATTATAATTAATGTATGTACGAGATTTAGAACATGTTCATACCTCCATAAGCTTTAAAAATAAATAAAAAAACAATATAAATAATAAAACTATCCAAACACCTTTGAGAAAAGCTAAAAGACTTGAGTGAATAAATATCGGAACACCAAATACCATACAAAAGTTTTAATGTGTATGTAGTATTGCTAGAGAATACAGAAATAAAATAATAATTCAGAAAATATATTTACTACATAATTTCGAACTTCAATGAAAATATAAAAAGGTAAAAGTAAGAATTCTATCGACTTTGAACATTAAGAAACTGAAAAGAGTCCATATGTATATAATACAACAGCGAGCGGTTAATCTATACAAACACAACGACAAGTACCTGATTGGCGGTTAATAGCTGGTTGGCACTGATGCTGGACACGACGCCAGTAGCATTTGTTACTGTCGGTACAGCGGACACACAAGAGGAAGAAGTCGTGGCGACGGCTGTAGTTTGCATGCACTCGCCGCCGATGGTTACCTTGGTGGCCAACAGGCTCTTTATGATGGAGCTCGAAGTAGCGCCGGCTCTGCCGTCGTCCTTCACTATCACCTGTACCGTCTGCAACTGCTGCTGTCCGGACTGCTGCTGGGCTCCGCTGGCTAGAAGTGCCTGGCTCAGGTGTGGATGCGCCACCGATACCTGTTGCAATAGTCAAGGCTCGTATTCTTTGGGCTTTTTGGTTTTATATGTGGGTGGATGTTGGTGGTATGAAAGTGTGTGCTAGTGTGAGGTGTTTGGGTTGTGGTGTGGTAGATTGTGACAGTGCCAGTGAATGAAATTCATAGTTTTGATCGCGCGTGTGCATGTGGATGTTTGTGCTGGTATGAATTTTTCTTAACTAAGATAACTATTAGATAGAAGTGTCTTAACTGAGGTTAGAATTACTTAATATTCCTAACAATTAAAAGAATTATTAGAATATGTATATATAGGTAGAATCTCTAATAAAGCTAATTTTAGTGTAAGTGACATGGTTACTTACAGATTTATTAGAAGTTGGACTTCTGATAATATAAAAGCAGAAATTACGTTAATTTAAATTGATATATAGTTATGACCCTTCTTAGATAGTAGAACTAATTACACCAATAGAAATAGATTTTGCATGAAATATTATCTCATGTGGTTGATTCGAGCTGTATCATGAAATTGATAGACAAAGCAAATAATATTTTTAGGCATTATTTAGAGAAAATTGTAATTATTGAGAAAAAATACGATTTATTTCTAAAACACGGAACATAAATTTCATGCAAGACCTCAAATAAAAATGTTTTAATTTTTCATAAGTTTTCTTGACTAAAAGAGAATAATTTTCTTTTCATAAATTGATAACCTTACGAAAGATTAAATATTTCAACTTTTGTAAATATAATAAGTAAATATATATTAAAAATACCGACACCAATGAAAAATTAGGGAGGTTATGTTAAAGGTGAGAAATGTCCACGAGTTCTCTTCATGTCTATGTAAACAAAAAACTTGAAGAACATTAGCAATTAATAAGTAGCTCTCTCAATTGCAATATCGAAACCCGCGCATGCAACAGTGATCTAAAATTATATTAAAATGTACTATTAAAATATTTGTAATTAAATATTAAATATCAGTTTCAAAATTGATTTTTGTTGAGTCTACTTTCATATAATTTAACATATCATTTACAGAACAAATATGTAAATAATAGTTTCATAAATTTTAATATTGTTAGCTATAAGCATAAACAAATTTGATTATACCGCATTATTATTTTTACTCTTTTCTTATCGAAAATACATCATTCTATTACAGGCAAACAAATAAGAATAGTAAATGCATGATGTATAACGATTAAAGCCATTGATAAAAAAAAAAAAGAAACAACTACTAAACATCGCCATATCATTACAAATTTTATCAATCGCCTAGATAAACTGAAAAACATCGAAATAACAAGAATCAGCAGAAAAAATCTATCATGCCAAAGGTCCGATAACCGAAAATTAAGCCAGTAAAAGGCAAGAAATATTGCGGAAACAAGACATTACAAAATTTTTTTTAAATTACATCTGCGAGAGCAACAATAGAGAGAGTATAATAAATAGTTCACGTCTAACATCGACGATCATTAAAAAAAAATAAATAAATAATGAAGAGTGTCAAAGAGTAAATATGAATCGTCGCTTTACAGTGACGACAGATAAGAGAAAGAGAGACTCGGAGAGAACCCACCTGGCTCTTGGGCTCGATTGGGATGTTGCTCGTTACTATCGGGGTTTTTAGGGAATAATCGGGGGGTAGTTGTTGCTGTTGCGCGGGTTTCGGCGGGGCGGACAATTGGGCTTTGAGGATCGGGGAGGACGGCGTCGCGGCTTGGGTCAGCGCGCAATCGTTACGCTGTTGTAGCTGCACCTTTACTGGAGTTCCGTTGCCGCCGACGACACTTGTCACGACGTTCACGCTGCCGTTGCTCGTCGTCGCCCCTGCCGCCGTCGCGACGTTTGCGCTCACCGTATTCTGGCCTGGATAGGTTACCAAACCCGAATTGGGTCGCACGCGGATACCCTCGTAGTACAAGGTGGTGCTGGAACTGTCGCCCTTGGATGGGTTCGGTCCGATGCTTCCCCCGAAGACAGATCTGAAAGAGACAAGTGAAATGGTGTGTTAAAGCAGTAAGGAGAATTAATAACAAAATTCAAAATTATATGAAATGTTAGATATCTACAAGTTACTAAATTTTGGCGAAAGAATTATTATTTAATATGAAAAGTATTCATTATTTTGGTTCTTTACTTTTTTCTTTCTTTTTTTTAATATTTTGTAAAGTACAAGTGAAAAACAAGATAAGTACCTGACACATCGTGGGAAATGAAGAGGCGCAATGACGCCTCTTCTGCCGATTTTTGTGCAACAGCCAAGATACTTTTTGTACAGTTCCTCCTGCTCGATCTTCACTCCGGAGGCGGGTTCGAAGGTAGCTCTCAGCCAACCGAGAGCGAATTGTTCATTCTCTTGTATGATTTGTTGATGAGTGTGTTGCTGTTGCATGGAATTAGCTGCAGTTTCTGTAAAACAGAAATGAGGAAAACATGAGTTACGTAAAAGTCATGTGTAGTAACGGTGGTTTTAAAGTGAAAAATTTATATCCACAAGAAAATTTAACTCTTCTATCTACTTAAACTGTAGTAAGCTTACTTTGCGTACTCAATCATTATTACAACAGTTAAGATGCTTAACATGTGCACTGTACCGTTAAGTATAAATGGTTCATAACATTTTTAATTATAGCCTTTAATATGCTAGTCTAACCCTAACTACAAACTCTTAACGGATATCATAAGATACTACCGTATACTAGCTTTTCAATTCATTTTACCAAGACAAAAATTTGTCGCAACAAATATTACCACCTAATTTAAATTCTATATAAAAATCTAACAAAAGAAAAATCCACTTACTCGCTGAAACCTTAGGTGCACTGGGTCTGGAGCTACCACCCGCGGTGGACTTAACCGTCGTCTGTTGCACCTGCGGCGTGATCTGCTGCGTCTGCACCTGCAGCGTCGGCGTCTGTGCCCGCGCGACAGTGTGCGAAACCGTCTGCGCGACGACGTGTTGCTGCTGCTGTTGATGCGACTGCTGATGCGATTGCTGCTGCGGCTGCGACGGGGTCGCGGGTACGTTTACCGTCATCGTGTGACTGGTACCGCTACTGGACAGGCTTGCACCAGCTGGCACACTAACGCTCGTGGCCATGGGCGCGCCCTGCGACGGCAGTGTAGAGTGGTGCACCGGGCTGGAAGCACTTGCGACAGCAGGCGCGCTCACGACGCTCACGTGCTGCTGCGAGGACGGCGACGCTTGCGTCGGCTGCTGACTCGTCGACGGTTGCTGTGATTGCTGAGACTGCTGTGACGTTTGTGGCTGCTGAGATTGATTCGTGGATGCTGATGATGTGGAGGCGGGTACGGAGGAGACGGTCTCGACGACGCGCATGAGGATGCAGGCCTTTGGACCGTAGCTCTGCGCCTCGACCGTTACCAGGGCAACCAGGGTGTCGATCGCACCGCGCACCCGTGCTACACTCGTGCACGGCCGCTCGCCCAGGGAAGTAAGTGCGTACAGACACTCGAGCGTGTATACGAGCAGGGCAATGTCGCTCAGCGCCAGGAACCTAGGATTGATAAGAAAACCATTGAGATTACATAAATGTTTTGTTGTTTTTTTTTTTTTTTTTTAATTTTATTTAATATGACTGAATGATTATGGTGCATGTTGTATTGTTTTCACTTAAAGATCCTTTGTTAACAAGGATCTTTCGCTAAGAAGCGCATTCAATGGATGCTTCCAATATTTTTAATCCACAATATTAATATTATTGCTTGTAAAGTAATCTAAAGTCAAAATTAAAGATGAACTAATCAATTTTATAGGAAAAAAATATATATAATTTGCTTACACAAAGAATTCAGAAATTTTATGAAATTTAAAAAGCTGTATGTCAGGTATTTTGTTTAACTTTTCGTGATTAATATGAAATAACTTGGCCAAAGCTTCCTTGACCCATATATTTTTTCATTGATTCTTTTTTCTGATGGTTTCTAGAATTCATACAGATTTCTTTACTGGCTAAAATAGGCTGGAAGTATACAAATTATGCAAACATACAAAATAAAATCGCGCTATCCCGTAAGGCTATGTAGCAATGTAACCTCCTTAAAGCTTGATTTTTGTTAATGTCGTACTCATTCTATTCTTCGTCAAACAACATTAAAATTTCGCACAGAGATTTGAATAATCCTTATTTATCAAGTATTTCAATTTTATTTAAAAATATTGGTTTTGATTTTGCGAAAAACCCTCATTAATAGGATAAAAGAGGTAGCTTGGCGTACTATAACTCAATATTAAACAATCGTTATATTCTCTTGTAACTGAAAACATATTTATCTATAAGTGAATCGGAGGCAATTCACCGACATACCCAACATATTATTATTTAGTCATCTATTTAAACTAAACGAATAACGTAAGCACGGTGAATGAATAAAATACAAGAACCTTGATAAGTTTTAAAATATATACCGAGGCTCTAAAGTTTATTCTTTTATGAAAAAAAATATATATATATTTTTGTAACAATGAAAATCATTGATTTCTCACCTGCAGATGAGCTCGTAAACGCTGTCCTCCAATCCAAGCGTCAGCGTCTCCTCGTTAAGATCCTGCTGACTGACCTTGTTCAATATCTCCAGACAACTGATTACTACGAACCTATCCTGCGAGCTAATGCCCTTGGCCACGCATTGCAGCATCTCCGTGGTTAATCTTTCACCAGCATCCTTCAGCACGATTTCGTTGGCAATATTCCCCAAGGTGTCAAAGCCCAACTGGTGAAGATTACACCATCGCGCTCGCACGCAGAGCAGGACGAAACGCAGGAAGCAACGATTGCGGCCGAGGATGGCTGCGTTCTCAGGTGTGAAGCTGAGGTTGCGCAGAATCGATGCGATCTGGAGGACACGCTGACCGTAGGGATCCTGGGTGCCAAGGGTCCGGCCCACGCAGAACAGGTCCTTGTCGTCGTCCTCGAACTTTATCGAGTTCTGGTTCTGGTCCTTGTATGTCGAGGAGCTCGTCGAGGAGGATGAAGCTTCCTCGTCGATCAAGTGTGGTGTAGCTGAATTGGAGTTATTGTTCGTCGACCCGAGACGCTCTTCAAGGATCTCGACACCGATGTCCAGCCTGTCGCTCTCTATCGGCTCCTGCAAAGCGATTATTGGAATTTTGATTAATGAGGGTTCATGTTGGCATTTGATTTGCGATTTTAATTAGGAACAAATTAACTATTAATTTTAAATTGAGTAGCGAATTCACGAATAATTATAATTTGCAATCGCATCCGATTCTATATTCATATAATATTCTGCGTATTTTAATAACTAATCGTGTAAGTGACATAAATCATAAGCATTAAATATACGTTTCGCAAATTATAAAAAGACTTTACATAGCAGAAATGTTGCTTTTAGTTCTCTTGATTCCTCACGATCCAAATTGCAGCATAAAACCGCCAATCAACAATTTTTCAAAATTCAATAACTAAAATACCAAAATCCTACTTTCAACACTTACATCATCGAGTTCCATGGGCGTCGACTCGTCATCTGCAGTGACAATGCCGCACCTTTGCTGCTCCAACTTCTTCTCCCTCTCTTGCAGCAGTCGCCTCCTGCTGAATCCCCTTTGCACGGGCAGCTTGGCCTTCCTGATGAATATCCTCTCGTCGGTGAGATCGAGCACATCCTGACTGTCCAGCACGTCCTGCCAGAACGAGTTGATGGAATAGTTGCGCACGCGCGAGTAGACCTCAATGAAGAGCTGTCGCGTGCCTGGTGCGTCGAAAACGCCGGCGTGAGCTAGCAGGTGGTTCACCAGGCGTGGATACTTGTCAAGGCGAAGCGTGTGCTTGCCCTCGTTCGAGAGGAAAGTGCACACGTTGATCGCAAAGTCCTGCTCGTTCGGCAATGGCGAGAGCAAGGAGAGCGCGAGCTTGTCGTAATTGGACGGCTTGTAAAGGTCCGACGACAGACCGTTGTACTCGCGCAGCGTTTCTGGAATTTATAAAAAGAAGTGATTTTAGATTTCTTTCATTGTTATCGATCAAATATGATTTTGATTTTCTAATATACAAATAAATAAAATCATTTTTAAAAGCGCTCTCTATATATTTTACTTAAACTTAGTAAAATTAAGGGTTGAGAAATTGTGGTTTTAATGCGGACAAAAATAACTTTGGGGGTAATGATAACCGTGTAGGAACATATCTTTTCAAACTTTATGAAGCCACATTCAGAATATCAAAAAACAGCTTGCAATTGACATCGTCACCGCTATAATTTCTTTCTAATGGTTAATATTATTATAAAAAAAATAAAAGACTGATCTTGAATCCATAAAAAAGGATACATAGCCAATATTCTTTGATCCTTTGTCACTACCACAACAAAATTTCGTGGATCAAACACAAGTAAGTACAATCAATCATCTACTTTGAATCCATCCACTTCATTCATTAGTCAAACTATTTTCCTCGCTACCCCTATACAACCATTCATCAGCCCCCTTATTTTGGCAAACTGACCAGAAAATATCTCGAAACCCTGAAAAGCAGCCTCGTCTCACAAAAAGACACGACATACGGGGGTCGACTTCCACTACAATCAATAAACTGCAAAAAAAGAGAGAAACCCTAAAATAACCGACTCATCCTCATCATTCATCTCCCCTACAGCTGAAATCAAAGATGGACTCCCCCCCTTCCGCCAAACAAAACGCTCGAGTGTGAGAGAGACACAACGAGAGCCCCCGTAACAAACATCCCCTTGTACAAAACGAGCATTCAACCAATCAACTCTATATACCCCCAACTCACCCTCGCGTACAATCTCCAGCGGACATACCCGAGCAACCGTGAAAAAAGCTGCTCTCGCTCGTCTCGCGTATATATACATATATATAAATAAGAGCCATGCGACGCATGCGTGCGCCATTTATCGCTTATCACTCTCGCACGCATGTTACATATACATCCACACACACACGAGCGAGCGCGAAACGTGTCCCGCAGCTATATTGATTTTGTAATGCGATAATGCAGACGCGCGCGCAAGCCGTCGTCGCCGGCTCTTCGAATATAATACTGAACACGGGCCCGCCCGCCCGTATATGTCGCGTGTGGGTGCAGCCAGACCGAGTGTGGAATAAAAAAAAAGAGAGTTGCACTCGTTCTTCTTCTTCTTCTTCGGAGAGAGCGTTAGCGGTTGTTTGAGTCTTTGGAGCGAAAACAATGGTTATTGAGGTGTGTGCATGAGCAGTGGAAGAATGCTCGCGTAGGATTATTAATAAGGTTGTTGATGTAATTCATCGTTGGCTTGAAAATTTCATTGGTTCTGTAATGGATTAGGCAGGATATTACATCGATACTGCGAACCTTACAATCTAAATTTTTGAAGATTCAATCGAACTAAGAAGTAATTGGATTCATAGACACCTTATCATTAATTTTCACGCTCTTTAATACATCCTATAAATTTTTGAATTAAAGCTTTGATAAATGATACATGTAAAATCTCACTAATGCAATTACAACACCAGCCCAGACTATATTGTATATTTAATTAAAATATAATCCAATAAAATTCTATCAAATAAAGCAACTAAATTTGTTTTATACCTATTATTTCTCGATTTACTAAAACAAATGCAATCTCTCCAATTAACCATTTCATAAACGAAATTTTATTAACTTTAATCTTCACCCGTTCAACATTCAACCATTTCGTGTCAAAAGCAACCATCCACCACCAAAGAACCATCTCCGGAGGGAGGCTCCTTCGTCCACAAAAAGACCAAGAACCGCGCGACCCCCTAGACACAGCTATATATACGCGGAATTCCGGGCATTTCAGCTTTCTCTCCCTCATCTCTTCGCCTCTCGCGCGAAAAGAGCTGTGCGCGAGCAAGCGGAAAAGAGAGAGAGAGAGCAGCCACCTTCGCGGTTGTATAGTATGCGCAGGCGCCACGGCGCTTACAACACACACGCGTATAGAGAGACAAACGAGTGCCACCCGCTGAGAGGTAAGAGGGCGATGCAAAGTGAAGAAAAGAGAGTGTGTAGTTTTCGCGGGGGCGGATAGCAGGCGCGGTGGCGGTGGTGAAGTTTGTAAGGAGTAGGTGGGAGAGTGGTGGGGATATGCTCGTGGGGGTGGTGAGAGGAGATGGGAAGGGATTGCATTTGGGTGGGAGAGGGGTTTGTTTCTAATCAAGGATGACGAGCGTCCGATTTATTCAATCTTAGCTTCTCTGATGATTTCTGACATCTTTCCTCTTTTATATTCATCAAGGCTATAAAAAACCGCTTTATTAAAGTTCACCCGTCTACTCCGAACCCTCATGTACCTCGACAAACCAAAATGTTATCAAACTTCGTTATTTTCAATTAAAAAACATTTCGTCAAACTTCCATCAACCTAACAGCAACCCCCCACAAAGCTTCGATACTCGCTCCACCTCCAGACTTCAAGAGTCACGTAGCCCTCACCTCAGTGCGCCTCTAACAAAGAACCTCCTCCCTCCCCAAAAATGTCATCAGCACTATACCACTCACCACCCTCCCTAAAAAAGGAAAACGCGCGGCAACCGACCAGAGACAAAGATCAAACCAGAGCGACCGGTCAGTGCAGCTTGTTCTCTCTCCCCGCCACTCTCTCTCGCGCTTATTGATTGTGTGCGGCTTTCTGCGCGCGCGCGCGCTCTCTCCAACTCTTTTCGCACTTGTTGACGTTCCGCTCGCTCGCGCTATCTCTCTCTCTCGCACCGTTGCCACTTCCTACTTCTTCGCTACATCGATCCCAAGCCGCGAGAGCGTTGTGTGTGCGCGCTGTGCATGAGCTTCCCCGCCGGCTGCGGCGCGTGGCTGCTTTCTTTATCCGAACCGGAGTGGTGGTGGGGTTCGTCGTCGCGACACGGTGCATTATCCTAGTTTTGTTCCAATGCGGAGGTAAGAGGTGGGGGAACGATGAACTGGAGGGGATGATGGTTTGATTAAGGATTTTAAAGGGTGGGGGAGGGGGAGTTTGTGGAGGTATGGATGATGAGGGTGGTGGAATTAGGTTGTTTGATGGTGATAGAGATCTGATTAGTGTTTTGTGGTTGGGGTGGGAAGAGATGGTTCAATTAAAGTTAATGTTTTTCAAGGAAATAGTTGTTTTTTTCTATTTATTGTGTTTATTTATTTATTTAATAATTTGAACGGACATTAATGTCCTTTACATAAGTGTATTACAAAAACAGTAGAAAATAACAAATTGAAACAGTTGTATAATTAAAGACTTAAGTTTATTGATTGTTTTAGCTATTGACTATTCTTAGCGAGTTGTAAAATATCGAAGGCCTGCAAATTTGATTTAAATCGGCTACTTACGATGTCACGTTATAATGCAAAAATAATGATAAATTCAATGTAGAAGTTTCTTTTAGTCTGCTCCGATATCCCTTGAAAATTATTTACACATCTTATCATTTTAAATATTATATTATTTTTCGAAAAAACATAATAATATTTTACATATACTATAAAAATTCCTTCCTTTCATTACCAAGGAATATGGCGTTTTTTACGAAAACCCTTAAATTTTGAATCCCAAAGCCAGGACCATAAAAAACATTTTCGAGATTTGTAGTGAGTGAGCGGCTTACAGACTCACCCAAATGGGGAAGCTATTGATCAAAGGGCAGCCTCCCGATTTCCGTGCGAAATCCTTTTCCGTTGATAGGGTCTGGATTTATGGGAGAAATAGAGGGAGAGAGAGCTGGGATGACTAGCTCTTCCTATCTCCTCTTTTGAATTTCCAGTAAAAAAAGTTTATGAAAAATATAAAGTTAATTAAATTGCTTTCCCCGCGGATACATTTTTCCTTACATTTTCTCGCATACAAACTTCATTTTAAAAAATTGATCAAAAGATGATTAAAAAATTCAATAAAGAATAAATAACTGTACCAAACTTGAATTATCAAATACAAATTGAAGAAAATTCAATTTCCCACAGCTAAAAGCAAAGATCTCCCGAAAAATAAAAGATACCCAATTATAAACCCTATCATCCCGCAGCTGCTGCGCGCCTTCATTCCTTTAATTTGCCCTCCAAACCACACAGTTATTTCGAGCATTAACACAAAAAAAACTTCTCGCTCAATTCAACCTCCTAATCATAACGAGTATGACTCATCGTTCCCTCTTCCCTCTCCTTCAATCTTCTCTCTCTCGCTTCGCGTATATAAACCGTATCACTCACTCACTCCCACTCCAGACGCGCACGCGCGCCGCTCGGCATACCAAGCACGGCGCATGAGACAGGGACAGAGCGAGAAACCGTGTCGAGATACCCGGGAAAGCCGCTGTTGCCGCCGCTGCGCATGGATCTTCCACGCCGCGTGAGAGATTGATCCGCGAGACGCATGCGCCTGAGAGTCGCGTCGGTGCTGCTGCTACTGCTGCCTGCGTTATCTGCTCTGCATAATGCAGCTGGTCTGAGAGGGAGGCTAAGGAGCCAGCACGGGCTCTGCGATGGAGTTTTTAGGTGTAGCTGATGCGGCGGCTGCGAGAGAGGTTTCGCGCGACGAGGTCGTTGACAGCGACGAACCGTTCGCTCGAGGCGTTGATGATGGTTAATAATTTTAAGAGTATAGCTGCGGGATGCTCTCTTGCTGCTTTGTTGTACATATTTGATGATTTCTCGGAATCGATAATGTTGCGAGATTTGTGGTAGAATTACAACAAAGAGAACTTGAGTAAAATTACTATATAGAGTCTTATGGCAAAAATTTGAAATTTCTATTTTCCAGCATTTCTTGTTCTATATGCATCGTCGGTTTTCCCCTCCCGTCGGAAGCAATATAACTTTTTTAGCGTTTTGGGTTGTCCACTCTCGCTGGCGCTTCTTTTTCGTCATTTTATCGCTGTGCGTCGATTCCGCGAAATACACTGCGGGTATACCAAGCGCATGCTCACTTTTCTTTTACATTTTTTTTTTTTCAAAGAGCGCAGGCAGCGCGTGATGCTCAGTTGGATTCCGGGCGATATCTTTTTCGGAGAATCAATTATTCGAATTTTTTTTCGGGACTTCGTTATACGTTATTCAGCGCGCACGGCTTCGCTCTCTTTCGACAGTCGCGTGAGTAAAAATTTCAATTTTTCCAGAACTGAAGCTCTCGACGTATTGATTAGGCAGAAATGTTGAATATTGAATAAAACAAAAAAAGCTTATCGTATCCCACGAAAAAGGTAGCGCAGAACTTGCAAAAATTCACTCGTTATTTAAATGAAACCAAAAGCGTGGGTTTGAATTAAAAAAATAAAAAATATATTAAAATTAGATAACATGATATCAAGCTACTAACCGGCAACGTTGTGTTGATTATGGTTGTAGGTGTGAGGTACGGAATGAAGGGACCTGGCGTTCCATTTTCGATGCCTCGAGTCCTCGTCATCGTCGTCTCCTTGGTGCTCGTCACCCAGAAAGTGTACCTTTTCATATCTGTCTAGAAACCTGCGAAATAAAATTATTTATTAGACTTCTTTATAGAAAAACTAATATTAATCAAATCAAGCTTTACACTGCCCAAAAAGTAACATTCTTTATTTGAATTGAGCTAACAGACTTAGAGAATTTATAAGGAAGGTTACTATAAACATGAACTTTAAGCTAAAACCTATAAACTTATGGTTCTTCATAATATGTACTAAAGCAATACCTATTTAATTTTATTATTTTAATAACCCTACTGCTTATCTAAAATCCAGACAACACTTCTTTAAACTTAACGAGATTTTTAAACCGGTAACTTCAGGTATATACCTAGGTGCATACCTAGGTTCTACCTAGAACTGTCCTCATTGCGGGTATTCTTTGAACTCTATCATCTACTTCTCATTTTAATTTCCCAAAGTAATTTAAAAAAAACATTTTCAACACTTCCCAGTACCTTAACAACCTAAAATCGTCGTCACAAAGCAACGTAACCCAACCAAACCACCGACCTAACCGCCCAATCAACTGCTACCTCGGACATCCACAGTTCCCTAGACCTCCCACCACCTAAAACTCTCCCACCACCTATCCCCCACTCACTATACCTCTCTACATACACACATAGCACGTGCGCGCGTGCTACCTGTCGTCCTGCCCTCGCCCCTCACCACTTGCACAGCGCGTGCCGGCAGTGGGGGAGTATGCAGTCCGGGATCAAGGGCAGCAGACGACGCGCGCACAAGAAGCAGCCGCGCGCACGCGGAAGAGGAAGAGCAGCGGCTAGGCGGGCGGCCGAAAGAATATCAAGGGCATCGCAGAAATTAGAGAGAGGGGGGGGGGTGATCGAACCCCACGCGCGCGTTCGGGTCGTAGCCCGGCTGACGGCGGGAAAGTGGCGGTTGGTGCGTGAAGGGTGAGTAAGTGAGTGCACTGTAAGATGATTGAGTGGTGAACAGGTAAGTTATATAGATTGACTGGGATTAATGTGGATTTGTATAGAATAGAGGTATGTTGAGGAAATCGTTTGTAATTGATGCTTGTGGATATTATCAAGAAATTATTGTCATTTAGTAAACTCTACTATTATTCCTTTTAGTCTTTTCCCGTACTTGTCCACATACTTATGTGGATAAAATTAGAATTTTTATTGTGTCGATATCTTATATAATAACTAAAAAAATGTCATATATGTATTACGATTCCTCAGGAGAAATATATACAAACATCAGTCTGTTTTACTCGGTAAGAATGTGTGATTTATTTATTTATTACTTGAAAAGAAACACAATTTACAATTTATTTTATAGAATAGTATCTTGCAGACGGCAAGGAAGAAAAAAAAATTAAATACGATTTCTAAAGTTTTCATTGAAAAGAGAAAAATATTTATAGCCAGATGTTTTTTCTGCTGGTATAAAATGCAAGCATTCATTTGTTATAAAATTGGAAGAATAGTAGCGTAATTGTGCACACTAATCGTGCGCAAAAGTTCCCTTGACATCATTTTTAACTTCCTTCCTCGACGCATGCAAATGTATATTTAAAACTGAAAGTATCAAGATTAAAGACTACGAAGAAAAAAAACTGGAATTCTCAAAAGAATAATAACAAAGCGGAGAACAATGGTAAAGATGTGAGGCAACGAATTGCTCAATTACCTTTATAGAATTACAATGGATTACAATGTACCTTATTCCGGCTACTCTTTACCTACCATTGAATCATTAATTTATCTTAATAAACTATAATTTCATATCATATTCTACCTAACCTTACTAAATAAATAAATAAATAAATATAAAAAATTAAGTCACTTTGCCTATTAAAATTATAATCCCTCTGTCAACAAACTTTTCCACAGCACCCAGCAAAAAAAAAAAAAAAAATGCTTCGATATAGAAACCCTGCACACTATCCCCCGTTACGTTCACACAGACGACCATGATGTACTCGTACAGGCGTCTCTCTCCCTCCCGCCCTGTCGTAATCTACCCGGGATGCGCGAATGCTCGTGTATATACACTCACAGGCACACAGACACATTCGCGTGTGTAATACTCACCGGAGATAAATTTGTTTGAGGCCGACGCCGCTATTGACGCAGCCGCTGGGCAGATGGAACTCCTCGCTGAGCCACACCCACTCGTTCTTCGAGTTCACCTGCAACAGCGAAAAAGACGCGGGTTCGTTATATATATGCATATATGTGTATTTATATAGAAGTGTGTGTGATACAAAGAGGAAAAAATGTGCGAACGAGACAATAAAGAAAAAGCGTTCGCTCGCGTGCAACGTTTCAAGGAGGCAGTTTTCAATATATCGTCGCGGGTTTGGTGGGATAAAAAGGTGGCGTCTGCGTTTATTTAATGTTGCGTCTTTGGTAGTACTGTTGAGTATTTTATTAATATAAAGAAGCAATATTGCAGTGGAATAAATTGTATTTTATTGTTAACATGTTTTTTTCTTTTTTTCCATTTCCAGTTACTAGAGGCAGGAAAAATTCATTTAGTTCCTCTGTCGAGTGAAAGAGATATCGGGTTTCATTTTTCAAAATTTTTTCATTCGATTTCGGGGAAGTGGATTATTAAAAAATTCAGCGTATCTGCATCGTTGGAATTGAAAAAAGAAAAAACTAAAGTAAAAAAAAAACAACCCATTGTCCGAAATTCTTTTTAATAAATCACAAAAGGATGAAGAAAATTCATTTTTAATTAATTAACGTTCGTTGCTATATGTGACAACATCAATAGCGTTAATATTCCAGTTTCAAAAACCGACATTTCTAATTACATCGTGCAAAATCATGTCCCGCACATTCTCCGCGATACTGCATACTGTAAGTAATTTTAATCTCGCTAACAAATTGATGTAAATTCGCTCGCCAACCAGAACAACAGTACAATCAATCATAACACCAACAAAACGCACAAAATTTTCCTCCAACCTCAAACAAAAAAAATCCCCAAATCCCTTAATTAAACCAACCTACAACATATTTTTATTAAATTAAATCAAATAAACCAGGACAACCAGACAGATCAAGCGACAAAAATGTGCCTCCCTCGCCCGCGGCGATGACGAAAAACAATCCGCTCTCGGCATTCCTGTCGCGCGCCTAGACGATAACACAATGCGCATCGCGCAGCGTTTGCTGAAATCAAATACGATAGCCGTGTCGTCGTCGCGCGAATTTTTCCGCGAATCTCGTCGTTGCAGAGGAAGCGACGCCGGAAATTTTACGACTCTCCGGCGCGGTTTTTCCTCGCCGACTGTGGCACGCGAGAGAGAGAGAGAGAGAACCGGAAATACGGAGAAGGCTTCCCGATTGAATTTGCGCGCGGATAAAGTTGCCGCAGAGGAATGCAGAGGTGAGGAGGAAATATAATGATAGGTAGAAGAGAGAGTATTGATGGAAGTTCGGTACGTAATATAATATTTTGCGAAATGGATTATTATTCGTTCGCGCCGACCAACGCTTCGGAAAAAAGTTGTCGTGTCGCTATCTTGAAGCAAAAATAAAAAAATCGTTATTGTTTCATGTATACTTTTTCGAAGCTTTCGACATTCTTTCCTCTGTCATTCAACCGAACACTTTTAATTTGGCCGCAAACTCTTCGACTATACATCGCCCCGTTCGTTCGGTTACTCATCACGCGTTAAAAATGAACTTGTCAAAGCCTCACTCGCTCGCCTGTGCAGATTGTTATTCAAATCATCCTCCGACACACGCGCATCGCACTTTTATTTATACGAAAGCCAGCTCTGGTTAATATTTTCCCTGTATACACTGTACACGCGCAGAATAGAAAATCCATTCCCGATATATTGACCTCGCGCGCACTTTGCATTTGACTCTATACGCTGTATAGTGGAGGTATATTATACGCGCTCTCTCTCTCTCTCTCTCTCTCTCATACATTTTAAGAGCCTTGGTTCTCAGCGACGAGCTCGCTCCTCTCATCAGTTTCACAGGCTAAATACTCCCTGGCAGCTGAAAATTGCTTTATCGATTCAATCTGCATTCCGTAAGTGTGTATTGCTCGCGACTGTGTGCGTATAAGCCGGAATTTCTGGAAATATACGTGTACATGCACGTTATTGTCAGACCCTAAAAAGCCGTGTATATATAGTCGTGTTCTCGTGGCGCGCACGGAAATGAAGCGATTTATATTTGGCCTGTTTGCGACGGTCAGCGAGGTTTTAATGAGGGTATATGGTATGTTTTGGACTATGAACACGTTCAAGATGAATTGGAATGCGGTATAGAATTTATTATTCTCGAGAAAGTTTCTTCTACATTTAGTATATATTAAATAATGTTTACCATCAGACAGCTCTGATATCACCAATACTTATATATAACCAAACACACTAACCCGACTACATCACACCGAACAGAAAATCCAATCAAGCCGTCCATTATCCAACCTCGTAGCCATCTCCTCACCGCAATTATCCTCGTCAAACTCCAAAAGCATTTTATAGACTACGCCATCTCCGCGCTAGTAGCTCTCGAAAATTACTCCCGAATATATATATATATATATCGCCCCGTATGATGGCAAAACAAAAGTTGTACAAAGAAGCCGCGGGCGCGCGCACGCGTGTAAACAGGCGCACTAGCTACAGCGAAGTTATTTCCAGACTCCTCGTATAAGATATTACGGCGCTATAGGGCGCACCCTCGCTCCCATAGCAGCAGCAGCAGTTACTATATACGTGTATGTACGTATATAACACGAGAGATGTCGATGGCAGCTGCGGGGTGAGTGAACGAAGTGCAAGCGCGGCGCGGGTAAATAATTCAATGATGTGCACATCACGCTTGACGCGCGAAAAAAAAATAATAACGAAGTAGCTTTTCGCACAGTTGGCTAGTGTATCGGTTGATGCCGCGAGTGTATTTATTATATTATATGAGGAGCGGGTTCGTGTATACACCAGTAGGATGTACGAATACACGGTACTATGTAATTATTGTGTAATATACTGGACAGAATCTAACGTCGAATCAATATACAGACCAAACGATAATTTCCACGAAAAATCTATTACGGTAATCCTTTCCGCGCATATACACAGCTTAGCTTATACTATAATGATAATCTCCCCGGGCTGTAGAAAGACTTAATCGCCCTCTTACCAATCCTAATAAACTACAATCATAATCGTATTATAGTGTGTATGCCCTAGGAATTCGCGCGAGTAATTGTTCCGTGACGAAATCGACGCTGTACGATATATCGGCGGGGGGAAAATTGATTGGAATGTGCATTACCGTAATTATATGCGCAGACCTTTGCGATAGAGACACGTACGCGCTTGGGACATCTTTTTAATATTTCGATCACGGTGAATATCCGGTTTGATTTTTGCAGAACGGAATTATTATATTTGGAATGTTTTGTGTGATGAACTAAATAGTTTTCGGTGAACGAAAAAAAAAAATTTAGGTTCTTTTTATTAATTTTTATGGGCAACAACGGGTTTTAAACGTAAAATGTTGACCTACATTAATTTATGTTTCCATCCAACATATGTAACTTGCTTTAGCGACAAAAGAAATAAACAACGTTTATTACATAATCAATACGCAGGGCTGCAATATTCAGTCGTATAATAACGCTACGGCTGAATAACTCTTTTTAATCACCCAAAAAAGTCCAAATTTAGGTCGTTTCACGACGACTGGGCGTGATCGAAAAATTAATAAATTGCACCGCATTCCTAATTCGCATTCAGTATCGCAATAATTTACTATCAACAAATTCAGCGCTAATCGTAAATAACCGGGCTACTCATATAAAGTGCACGCATGAATCTATACTAAATTACCGTCCAATAACATTTCACCATACGAAAATGCCAATTAACTAATCCGTTCCCGTATCAATATATAAACTACACATTTCTCACAAACCTATCTCCCACTTACTTTCTTCGCATTCTCCAACTCAACCCCTTCCCATACACACGAGCGCGCGAGTTATGGAAAAACAAAATAATAAAAATGACGGAAAGGGCCTAAATATAAACGAGTGAGACGGGGATAGTGGGTCAGTGCTCTCTCTGACGCTCTTGCGCGCCGCGGCGCGTCTATTCTCGTCGCGGCGCGCGCGCGCGAGTGAGAGAGACGACGAAACGGAAGAGGGGAGAGGGCGGGGGATGTACATGAGATGGACTTTGATTGATCGAAATTTATTTCTGGTCTATGATGCCAGCGAGACAGCAAAGCGACGCTGTTTGTACATAATAACCAGGGCCGTCGAAGGGAGGGCGTGTCGGTAAGGGTAGGGATCTGCTTTATATCGAGCCCTCAATACGAGTGAATGAAGTGTCGGCGTCGCGTATTGTTCATTATTTGTTTGGGGTAAAGTTCTTCATTAAAAAAAATATCCAGGGTTTGAATGGTTTTAGATTCAATAAGGATAAAAGAGTCGTTTTATGTAATAATAACATATATTCTATATGTTTTTTGCAAATTTTATTTATTATGTAAAAATATTCTAGCGAATTAAATGTTTATATCAGGAAATAAAGTGAAGAATCGTGATTTGAAAAACAAATGTCGTACAATTCATTATCAATGTACAACGAATGTTGTTTACACTTCATAGTCTAGAAAACACTATTATCATAATAGAGAGAAAAAACACGTTTTGCGTCAGCTGTCAACACTAATCTCCCTGCCAAATGCCAATACCTATACTCTCTCTGTTCCCCTTTTTACTCGTCCATAACTCAAAAGTCGGTAATAAGATGCCCGCGAACAACAACAAGCGGTGAAGAAAGAAAAGTGGCGCCCCGTCGTGGAGATGACCTAATCGTCTTATTTTTTACCCTTATAACACGCGCGCCGCTATCAATCAATAGAAAGGTCGCAGAATCATTTATGCGCGCGGGCGGGGGTTGCGGCGACAGCTACGAGAGATTCTCCAGTATGGTTTGCTGCTGCTGTTGTGCTCACCGTCGCCGAATCAATAAGGTGGCTTTGCTTTTACGCTTATAGTGCGTTGAATCATAATGATAATAGTGAGCAGTTGTTTATTGATTTCTTTCGAAGGCGTATGTATGTGTGTGTATTATAAAGTTTTTTCAAAAATGCTACATCATTCATTGGTGCTTTATTTTTATCGCACAAGGCCAGGTTATTAAAGTATATAAGAATATATCTTTTGTGTACTATATAAGAGGTTGAAATTCGAGGGGAAAGGCGCGGCATGGAAAATTCTGTTTGTATGACGATAATAGACGAGCAACTCTCTCGTGCTTCATATAATATATTCATTCGCTGCTGTAAAGCTTCGAATCTAACAGAGGAAAATATTTCAAGCATCGATCGGGCTATTTATAGCCAGGAATAACATTGTACAGTTTCCCAATTATTAATCATACCTAAGATCGCAGCTAATTTCCTTTCCCAGTCGCGCTTTAACGTCGGGCATTATTCAACTTTCATTCAGACCGCAGTAATTATTTACTATCGCATAGTCTCGAGTAAATCGCGTATCGATCGACGCCTAAATGAGGCTTTTGTAATGCTAGTTTTGCTTTATCGATTTGTAGATAAAAAAACACTCGAATTTAATTCGCTCGCGCGCGTATATATAAATATAACAACTGCAAATGCGAATGTTTTTTTTACGGCGCTAACCCAGTAGATTACGTCCTCGATTAGAGTTGGAAACAAAGAGCATTCGTTTATATTCTCATGAATATGCATAGCGCCGGGGCGCAGGAATTTCCAGTTAGCACCTCGCAGTGTCATATGCATAATGATATAGTTAACCAACAGTAGTAAAACTTATACGAAAGAGGGAGCGAGTGTATTAGAGCTTGATCATGATCTGTAAATGAATTTTATTAATTGAAAATGTTGGGAATCAACGTTATTGTTACGGTTTCTTTGCTTTAAATAATAATAAATAATATATTATGCTACATTTAGTCATTTGTTTTAATAATGTCACATACGATGCCTTGGCACTTATGTTATCTTCATAAAGATACTTGCAATAATAGTAATATTTTTTTACTCCTGGAAATTGTTTTACATTTTTACTCTAATATTCTTTTTTCCAACCCATACAGTACCCAACAATAAATCATGCAAGGCTGCACTTATTTTATCACTAAAAATGCTTTCACGCACACGCAATCAGATACCTCCGATTGTTGCCTCTTTACGTTCCATAAAAATGCTGATTATTATACCTAAGTAGAACAGGTCAGGTATACCAGAGTAAGACACAAAATGTCAGTCGTTTCATCACAAACTCCACATAAAGTTCATTCATCCTTAACTGCTATATACATTTCAAGTCCTTCTCCACAGTATACAACCCCTTATACCCTTTACCCACCGTCCAAACCACAACCGATCTCCCGGAACCTAGCGATTTCAGGTCCTCATCCGCTCCTACCACGCTTGGAACCTCCTCTTAGACGGAAAACCCGCGCTCTTCTATCCACCGTGTATAACACACACACACACACACACACACGTGCTCTCTCCGGCCAGTCAGCGTGAGCACGCGGCAGCGGGACCCCCCTCCCTCCTCCTCCCTTTCCGCGGGGACGACCTTGACGCGCGCATGCGCGGCTGCTAATCTTCCGCCGGCCCCACGTGCTCGCACTAGCAGCACTCTCTCTCTCTCTCTCTCTCTTTCTCGCCGGGATGGACTAAATGATGAAAGTATATATACCGGGAGAGAGAGAGAGAGAGAGAGAGAGAGAGACCACGTGCTCGCTGCCGCTGCTTGGGGTAGGACATGGCAGCCGAAGCTTGTATACCGCGCGCGAGTTTTTGAACGCGCGTGCGTGTGTGTGTGTGTGCAAGAGAGCGCCGCGCTATTGTCGGGAGAGCGCGCGCGTGAGTCTCTACCACGTGGGAGAGAGAATCGTCGTCGGTAGCTTCGATGACGCGGTAGTCTGTGTCGTCACGAGAGTGGAATGACCGGTGAAGGCGGTGTGGTAGCAGCAGTGCGGAGGTGTGTTGTATATTATATGCATAGCTGATCGGTATGCCGAGGTGTGGTTTTTGAAAGTAGGAAAAGGGAGTATATATACCATTGTATATATAAGAGAGAACGACTTACTTAGACTGTCTTGCGTCGTGGTGCGGATGAGTCAGCGGTTCGGAGTGCAATATATCCGGGTTTCGAGCTTTCGCAGTGATTCACGGATGGATATTTGCGCTACTGCGAGGTTGGATTTTCCGTCGCGGATATTGTATGCGCAATTTTCTCGTAACGTATAATGGTACCTATGGCTTTTTTAAGTGCTCTACTAGTGATAATTGGCGCGGTATACCCGCGCTCTTACTTAGCTGTTTCTCAATTTCTTTCAAGTTTCGAGATCGATTCGGGATTTCGAGATACCTCGTAAAAATGCTCGGAAACCGAACGCATATCGATCGCTTAATTTATATTAAAAACATTTTAATTTAAAAACGTATATGAACGTACAATAACATGTTAAAGATTCCAGAGCTCCGTCGTTCAGTAGTATACAATAGATTAGAGACAAACAGACGCGCGGCGCGTGTTTTTGTTTTGCGTGGAGAAATCGTTACAAGGACTTTTACGTATTTTCCGCACGCTCAGCTGCACTCTATAGCGCTGCTGCTTTCTAAAGATAGGCGTGTCACCATCATAGGTCATTTCACCTGAACGGCGCAAACAAAATATTATTAAAATCCACGCTTCGACGTCTCTGTTGCGATCAACTCGGAGCATTCATTATAAGGTCACGCTTCAAAATACATTTTTATCTATTATATAATATAGACACACAACGATTGCGTAATATTTATTTACGACTGATCGTTCCAACTCAGCCGCCTGTTTTTAAAGTGTTCTTATACACAAATTTTAATTTTTTTTTGTTTTTACATATATTCTCCGCTGTTATAAATATAACAACCCTCAAGATATCACTCTTCGGGCTGAGAAACTTGGAAAAACTAAGCACAGCCGCCGACAGAACTTCTTAATACTCCTTCCTCATCCCCTTCAAATATTCACGAGCTCTCCTGGGTGCTCTCGAACCGCGTACTTTTAATTAAGGAACTTGCCAACTTCTTTGTACCCGTAAAAGGCGAGTGAGAGAAAAGAAAGCCGTAAAACGACGAAGCAGCCGCCGCCGCCGTAGCGATTCTTCTTTGTACAACTTTCAGCGCGAGCCGCGGCTAATGAGCGACATCGGCGAGTCATACGATGTATATATATGTATGTATACGATATACGCGGCATTGCTTTGATGCTTTGCGAGAGGTGAGAGAGGTACATCTCGGTCGTGAGCAGCTTTTCCAGGCCTGTAATTAGTCACTGCGAACTACAGATGAACGTGTGTATATTATATAGGTACGAATGGCGTCAGCAGTTGCGGTGAGGGTTACGGATTTCGGTTTATTGGTTGTGATTGCTGGTCTCTTTTATGGAAGTAACAAATATGAAGATAAATTGTAAGTATAGAGGAATATTTTATTGACGTTTCAAAAACGCAGAAACGTCAGACCCGTAGTTTTATACTCTTCGGGATATTATTATGCGATAAAATAAATATTAAAATAAAAATCAATATTTCACATGAATAACGTATTAGCAAAAGCTTATAATGTATAAAGATGTTATTCAATGTTATTTTATATAAGAATGAGTGTTGAAAAAAACATGGCATAACTTATCAATATTAACTGACATCTAAAGTACTGATAACCGCGCGCATCGACTACAAACATTTCATGATTGGATGAAAAGCTGATAAAAATAAAACGTTATACTTTATCGTAAATAATAATCAATCGCATTTGGTACATTCTCGATATCGATGTTTTTTTTCTGATATATTCCAGAAAAGGCCAGTGCAGTAGTGACAGTATCCGGTTACGTTTACCAACT
The DNA here is from genome assembly GCA_900474315.1 of Torymus auratus. NCBI lineage: Eukaryota > Metazoa > Arthropoda > Insecta > Hymenoptera > Torymidae > Torymus > Torymus auratus. The sequence continues at coordinate 9,809 of UXGD01001181.1, read as the reverse complement.
TTGGAGTACATCGAATATAAATGCCAGAGAATTCGTTGCAATAACGTAGATTCGAAGAACCGACTTTAACATTAATTAATGCAATTCTACTCTCTAAAGTTGAATTAGTGAAAAAACTACTAAAGATTAGTTAAAATTGCTCCACCGTAAAATTAGTGGATATTTACTAATAAAATATTCACTATGTCGTTATAGTATATCCACTAATTCTACGGTGGAACACACTAACGAAAATCTTTAGTGATTTTCTCACTAATTCAACTTTAGAGAATAGATTGTAAAGTAAATGTACTACAACGTAACCAAAGTAAAAATGTGACTTATAACAGTTATGACTCTTCCAACAAATACGTGTGCTCCTAAGTAGCAATTCGACGACCAACCATTGGACCACTCAGCATTTTCTGATTAAAACTTCAGACGTTCACTCCACCTTCGAAGCTCTGTTATTATACCCATAACAGCAGCATCCCAAATCCCTATATTCCACACGCAGCATATACCTATACCCACCGCTCCACTTTTCCACACGCTGCATCAGCTCTCACTCTCTCCAGCCCGCTAGGCTCCAACCCCGCGCTTTCCTCTCTCCGTGACAACCCGCTGCTGCTACCGCGCACCACGCAGCACAACTACACACACACACAATCCCACGCGCGTGTATATACCCCCACCCTCTCGCCTCCACGTGCGCGCTCCTATCCCGCCAAAACGCGCGCGCGCGAAGACGCGCAGCATACACACACACACCAACACATAGACACACTCTTTGCGTGTTTCTGGTGGTGTGCGCGGCGTGCTGTTGCTGCTGCCCCACCACACCACGTGCGCGCGGACCCACGACAGTCAGCTGATCGTCCTCGGGGCGAGCGTATATACCACGCGAGTGAGAGAGAGAGAGAGGCGGCCAAGTAAACTCTACTACTCTCTGAGAGCGCACATACACACAGAGGGGCGAGGGGGAGTGGCGCGCGGCGACGTGCAGTCTCGTCGGGAGCGTCGTCGTAGGCCGAGCGAGAGAGAGAGAGAGAGCGAGCGCTCTCGCCCGGCTACGACGACGTAGACGACGACGACGACTACTACGTCAGCTGATCGGAGAGAGAGAGAGAGAGGCGCCGAATGCATGAATGAGCCCGCGAGTGATATGAGGGGAGAGGAGAGGGGGGCAGACGCGTGCCAGAGCCGTTTTTTCCCGGTGCGGTGGTGGTAGGTATAGGTAGGTATAGGCGACGAACACCACCGAGCGGAGCGAGCCTGTGTGTGCTTGCAGAGGGGACGACAGCGCTGAGGAGCTTTCGCGCGTGCGGCGTGTGCTGTGGATCAAGGAATAGCCGAAACTGCAGTTACGATAAAAGTGCATGTATACAAGCGCGTCGTTCGTTATTGAAATAGAGGTGAAACTATTCGCCAAGAGGCTATAGAAAGCTCTCACGGTGTGTGTGTGTGCGATTTTTTATGTATTCATAAACGGCTCTTTAACTCAAACAGAAGTGTATATACACTGTAAAGGAAAAAAAAGTATATAAGGACGGTTACTGCCACGTTGCATTGACCGTATAAAGCATTATAATTGTTGAAAATCGCAGCGATGATAAACGGTTGCGCATGCATATACGTATATAGGTATCGGTGCGCAATTAAACTAAAAATCAATACTGACAAGGTATAACGATGTAGTGTGCTATTACGATTCGGTTTCGCAATCTATGTTTCCTCTTGATTATACCAGCCGAAATTTTCACCGTTTCTTCTTCACGTAAAATCACAACAGAGGGGCGAGATACATCTCCCACGCAACAATATTCAATCCGTCGAAACGGGGCCGCGAGATCCGTAATCAGCGGAGTCGAGTCTCATTACACATGCCGGAATTCAAATCACAAGAGGGCCGACGTTGCCGCGTAACAAAATGAAAGAACCTCCGCTAATTTATAGAGCTATGGTGTATGCGTGTATATATATAGGAGAGGCGGTGGTCAGAGAGAGAAAGGCGCATATAACGATAATTGCAGCGGTGGCGGCCGGAAGCTCGCGGAAGGCCGCAATCTTCGAAGCGCGCTCGGTATAAGGAACGGAGCGCATCGTACCTATACGTGCGCTCACTCTATAGCCTTTCTAGCCGCGCGTTACTCTCGTTGTCGTAGATGACCGGTTTTCATCACGCTGTCTCTCGTTATGTGTATAGGTATAGGATGATTCCGTTGAATCACTCGTTCGCTCACGTTGGCGTGAATTATTGTTCGCGAGACGTGTGTACAACGCGAGGAGAATAAAGGGGGACAGGAGAAAAATACAGAGATGTATAAGTGCAGCGATGCGGTGCGGGGCTATATATGTTTGCGTTTTGTTTTCGACCTGCGGTACATGGCCAGTCAGCGGTGATGATGAGTTTAAGAAAAGAGGGTATATCATTATACGCGAGATCGGAATGTTTGCTTTACGATTGCACTGCGACCGCGAGCCCGAGCAAAATTCATCTTGTCCTGCGTTTGATGCAACTACTGTTTTTACACTTTAACAACATCGATGAAATATGACCGTTACTTTTATATTGTATGTATATACGTGTGTTCGTGAAAAAGAAAAAAAAAATCAATTCTCCTTGCTTATTTCAACGTCTATATGTGTTCACCTCGGTATACCCTATAGTATAATACCGATGATAAAATATAAACAGATTCACTTTTCTTGACCGAAACTGTCGATATATATACCCGCGCATAGCCGTGAGAGCAAAGCATTAGCGTACTGAACACATTGTGTTTCCCCCTAAATTGGAAATCGAAGCGAACAGGCCGATTCGAGCTCGTGTACATCTGCGTGCATGCACTGAGAGGATATATTTACGATTAAGACGGTATTATAACTGTTAAGATATGTATAGGTAAATTTAAATACAGCCAACTACTATCAATTTTAAGGGATAAAATATAATTTTCGGTGTGTGTGTGTTGCGTGTGTGTCCTGTTAAGGGAAAAATAATAATATATTAACAATTTTCAAATTATACTCGAATAAATAATCTCATATGGCTATGAATTTATTGGCGAAATTTCGAGGTCCAGAATAATAAAGATATTGTACTATTACAATATCAAAGTTTTAGATAACTTTGATAAATATCTTAACAGTGAAGATTTTCTTTTCTCAGTGTGCACACAGTACTCGTATGCACATGGACATTTACACGGCGAAACTTATACCGAATAAATGCACTTCGGGGAACATCAGTTGGTATGCAAATATATATCCGTCGTAAGAAGAGGAGCGAGAGAGCGTCTATATATGCGCGCCGGTAATGAAGGCGTTGCTTGCCTGCACACGACCCTTTTTGCGAGCACGCTTTAGTGCTGCTGATATAGAGACTTTGCTTGGTATAAAATGTGTGTATGCGACGTGTGTGTGTGTTATAAAATGTTTCGTTAAATCAGGTGGAAAAATTTTTTTGATAGCAGAGACGAGAAGGTTGCATAAACGCCCGGTATCTAATCTGAGATCTAATCTAAATGCGAATAAAGTAATAAAGTGCCTAAGAATGTGAAAGAGCTTTCATATACTTTTCAACAAAAAATCTAAATATCGTAAGAAAATCATTACAATAAAGCGCTTATAAATACCACCATATCCCTAAAGAATGTGATTGTGTATACAACAAACATTGCATTACTTCAATACACAAAGAGCGAGCCCCCTCATAAGTTATGCATTCGACAAAACTTCTGTGACCGAAGGCTTCCTTCGCCCCTCCCTCCCACATATCCAAAACGACTCATTACCTCTCACGCCGAAGGAAAAAAGGAAACATTGCTCCACCTCAACCATCATTACCTCCCCACACCCCATCAAACCCCAAAACCGCACGCACTCATCATCGTTCTCTCTCTCCCTTTCTCCCTTTGAATAAGACACGCGGAAGGCTCGCGCGCGCACTCTTGCGAGCGTTCGCCTCACGTGCACAGAGAGAGAGAGAGAGAGAGTAAGGTGCAGTGACCTCCAAAGCGCTGCTCGACGCGCGCTCGCACTGCTGCAGCTCGACGACGGCGCGGGAGAGCAAGCGCCTCGGCCAAGGCCATTTTGATCGCACAGCGGAGAGAGCGTGCGCGAATCCTCGCGCCGGCTGTTTTTAGAGGGGGAGAGTACACGTGTATATAGCGCGCGCCGGGAGGTCTCGAAGGGTTGCCAGTGGGGTGGCTCTGTTTTACCGATCGAGTGGGTGAAGTAGGTTGGACGTGAGATTTTCTAGGGAAAGAGAAGTCGGTAGTGTAACGGGTGTATGAGGAAAGAGCAAAGTCTGTTGCATATTATGCTCGACTTTGTAAGAGTGTATTAAGTTAAGTTCTGCTTTACCGACATTGCCTAGTTGAGGTTATGTGTCTGTTTTTTTAGAGAAAAGTTCGAAATAAATATAGCAAAAACGGGGTTTTCACTATTACGAATAAATTTATGGACTGTATACAAGCTCTTTATACGTGCCAAAGGTAGTAAGCATTTATAGAATCTTCCTGGTACGTTCTTTTTATAGAGTTAGTAGCTTTTCAGCGAGCGAAGCCATTGTCGTCGACGATCGTAGAGAAATGCTAAACATTTCTTTAAAGTAGTACAATACGACGACGACGACGATGTAGTAGTCATCGTACAAAGAAAGCCAGGCTGTATAAGAGAAAACGAGCAGTTCTATTCTCGATGTGGCACTTTCCTGTGTCGAGGTGAGGAGGGGAACGACGGTTAACCCACATTAAGTATCGCGGTGAAAATTGTTATGGAATATATAGCACCGTTGCGCAGCTTGATTGTCAATCGCAATATATACTAATAATTATAAGACTCTATGTCTCTATATATGGAATGGAGCAGTAAAATAACGGCTTTATTGCCATATTTGCGTTAGCTGACGTAAAAGAGCGTTCGAAGTTGCAAATTTTCCTCAACGCCGTCTTGGACTTTCTAGCAACTAATGAATATTATACATGGCAGATAACACATGTAATTAATTCCTGAAACGAATTCCAACAGCTGCTCACAGCAGCTATGTACTCTTAATTTCCTTTCGAATCAATCAATAACGAATGTACACAGCCATCACACACACACACACATACTAGGCACAGCTCATTAAGGAAGTATCTAGCATTCCTATTACTAATAACCATTCCCAGTGACTTTTATGCCACAGCAGTACGATCAAACCTTCCCATCTTTTCTCTTCACATTCCAGCCCGACAACTACCCTCCTCGCGCATAATCCGAACCTCTTATCACTCTTACCGATAAACCGCGAACGCGGAAAAACTCTCTCGCGTCATTACGTACACTATACGCATACGCATACTTTGCAAACATTTTCTCTTAGTCTCTCTTTCCACACTGGAATGATGCGCATTTAATTAGCGAAATTACGTTTGCCAACCCGGCGGGCCCTCGCAAAAGTTATTTTCCCGAGGCGTCTTCGTCGTCTCGTCGGCGCATCATCATAAGACACTATACTCACCCGTCGACGTGCAATTATTTCGCGCGTTCATTCGTCATCATCAACGTCAATACACCTAAGTGTACACTCTCTATATGCCTGTGAAGTTAAACGTATTAACGATAAAGCGCCGATGTTAAACTTTACTCTTAGTGCGAATAATCCAGGATTGGCGGTTCAATAATCGGCGGTATTTAGGGACCATCGAACTCTCTCACCCGCAGCGTGACTGTAAAATTACCGATCATAAAAACCAGTTTCTCGTCCATATTATACCTTGTATGTACCGCGACGATTTTGAAAAACTACGCAAAGCGCATGGTGGTAAGTATCTTTCTGCGCTCAAAAACTGCCAACGCCGTGCTGATGATACTGATATACGCACACACATATAGCCCCCGTGTGTGTGTGCCATAAATTATCGCGTCTTTAATTGTATACCATTATACGCGCGCGGATAAATTCCTGAGCGCGCAGGCTATATACGAATCTCGCTCTCTCAGAATTCGCCCTTGTCTCTCGGTCTATATCTCTGAAAAATAATCGAGAGAGGCGGTCGGTCTGCTTCTTCTCCTCCTCCTTCGCGGCAATACAAAAAAAAACGCGTCGAGCACTCTCGTGCGCGAGATATTGTCTTCTCTCTGTCTCTCCCTTATTCGGAGATTCTCTGCTTTTCTATTTTCATTGTTATAGTCCCTACGGTCTCTCTCCTCTCATCTCGCAACCTTGTACACCTCCTCGCTCGCTCGCGCGAGATACAGCGTCGCTTGCTGTTTTACGCGCTTTCTTGTAAAAATTATAAACACGATATATTATTTATGATTTTCGAATTCCCTCTCGCGCATACGATACACATCAAAGGGATGTACATTCTGCTTGTGCGTATATGTGTGTGTCTGTGTATCTGGTTGAAACCAGATTCCGCATCAGAGCGTCAAACGTGAAATATATAAAGGGCGCAACGGTTGTCACGCTATCGTATATAAACCGAAACCTGTTTCTATATGTAGATATAATGTACACCGAGACACATAAGAGCTCCTCGCGCTTTTCCTCGTACACTTACCTATTCTTCGCGCGTATGTGTTGTTTTGAAGGAAAACACTAGTAAGTACTCGCGTATCGTCGTTAGCGGCACCACGACTCTTTACGGTTTCCGGCGCGCGCTCGGCGAGATTTGGCAACAATGCGACGCCCGATACACATAAACCGCTCCGGTATCGCAGCAGCGTTACATTTTGCAACGAGGCGAAGGCGGAGAGCAACTAGAGAAACTTCAAAGAAAGAGTGAAAGTCTGTCATGGTCAGGGGACACAGAGAAGCCGCTGTCGGAGTCGTTATCCTACACATATGCATACACACACACGTGTATTCCTCCTAATCCTTTCCCTCGACCCGAAATCGATATTATACCTACAGCATCCTTCGGGAGAGCGAAAAAACGAGCGAGAATCCGCCGGTGTTTCTTCTGCGGAGGGAAGGGGGGTAGGTTGGTAGGTAGTAGTATAGTAGTGCATTCTTCGGAGGAGCGAACGACTCTCTTGTCTCGCCGGGTTGGATAGGTATATATATACACGCGCGTGCTCGCTGTCCTCGTCTCTCACTTTCCCTGCGCGCCGCCTTGTTTTCTCTCATCTCTCTCGTTCTGGGTCTCGCGGGAGCGAGAGAAGATATCTCGCTCTCGCGAGACGCGCAAGCGCGTGTGCTGATGTTGCTGCCTTATGGCTTCTTCCTCGTTTCCTCCCGTTCGTATATAGTGGAGAGGAAGAGAGGAGAGGAGACAGAGAATTTACTTTGAGAGATGGGGTTTTTGATTTTCCGTTGTTTTGGGGGAACCGACCGTGATGCGGTTGCTTTACAATGTTGCAGAAAAATTTACCATAGAATTTTTTCGTATAGAGTGGAAACGAAAATTTCTTTTTAAAAATATTGTTTTTTTTTTTTACTTCCATAGGGTTATTATTTATTAAATTTACTCCTGGACTAGCCAGAAAAATACAACACATTATTTGATATAAATGATGTTAATTCGAAAGTATTAATAAATCCAAATGGCACGTGTAAATATTAGCATAAATTTTGAAAGATTAAATTAAGCGTAAAATCTCGAACAAGGGAATAATGATATTATGTTGATTATCAATCTGAAATAACGCGATATATGTTTTTGCATACATATATATATTTTAATACATTTAAAGTATATTCAATTTTCGGATGGATCGGATAATAATAACGTAATCCACAGCGTGTTCGCGAAATATAGCGAAACAATATTATTATAATATAAACAATACAATTGGCATTTATAAATAATTATCATCGCATGCGTTGGCATTAAAATATCAACGACTCCAATCCCCCGTAAACAAAACAAAAATCCATACACACACACGTACGTACACACAGTTTACCAAAAAACCAAAGCCGCGGCGCGCCGTGCTTTCGCGGCCCTGCGTTACATAACGTGCACCTCATCTTTCTCTCTCTTTCTTTTCTCCCACCTCTTACTCCTCCTCGGCAACAAAGGACCTACAACTCTCCCTCCCCCTTCGCCACTGTGAAAAAGGAAAAGCCATCTCCTTCTCCTCTGCGGCGCTCGCGCGCGCGAAAACCGAGGAAATCCGTCTCTCTCTCTCTCTCGCTCGCGCATAAACCATCCATCTCTCTCCTCCGCGCTCATACACTATATACACTCGCTAACGGTGTGTACTACTACTACTACTACTCCCTCCTCTCTTTCTCACTCGCTCGCTTGGTCGGGCGCGCGCGACGTTGCCACGTTTCTCTCTTGTCTTCGCCTTTCGCGATCGCGCGCCGCCGCTGCTGGGGGGAACCGAAGCGAGCGAACCCAGCAGAGAGTGAGAGAGAGAGAGAGCATCTATCTATCAATTCTGTAGTGTTATACTGTGCGGTCGCCGCGATTCTTACCCTCAGGAGGGACTCTGTGTGTGAGGGATTGTGGGTGTGATGAGTCGGGAGAGGAGTGGATTATTGATTCGGTTTGTTGTAAAATTGGAGGGGATATATTATAATGTATTGGGTGTAATGAAGAGTGATTTTTGGGAAGAGGAGAAGGCGGTCGAGGGAATGGGTAAATGTGATTTCGACGTTTTACGATGCGTTTTATGGAAAGTTCTTATATAGGGGTTACTGAGTTATATTCGGTGGCTTATACACGCTGATGTAATTTTTATAAGTATAATTCTCGCGTGGTGTACGTAGATTTTGTTGGTTCAACAAAAGTTTCATGTTTACTACTGAATTATGCCTTAGATAAATATTCACTTTGGTCGCGAACAAGTGAACTTAGTATATACACCGGCGCGCTATAGGCCAAAATTAGTACGTTACAAACACAGCCTTCTATATTCTACTAAACCAGAACGTCAAACTTTTCTACGTATGTTAATTAACAAGGCTCTTCGAGTGACTCGACACACCGCTGACTTATATACACACGATAAAAAAAAGAAAATGTGTACACGATACGAAATTTGCTGCTCGTATACGTTATATTAAAAGTATACATTCAGTCCGCCTATAGAGAGAGAGAGCGAGACTGTTTCGCCAAAACTGCGAATAGCAAAAAGGCAATTTTTGTAATTAGAGAGAGAGAGCATGCAGGCAGCGAGTTTTTGCCAGCTTTCCTTCCCTTTTCGCGTACGTATATTATACACCGTAGCACTGGCTGATTATGCGAAAACTATAAAATTGTTATCCTTAATTATTCGCGTGATAAATCTCTCCGAGTAGTGCATACGTACTTTATTGCCTATGTGTAGTACCAGCAGCAGCAGCACGTGATTAGAGCGTTGTTCGGTTCTCGACACACGTGCGGTACGATATTGATTGCCGTAATGAGATAATTTGCTTCTAGGGAGAAAGAGAGATAAAAAAAACTGACAGTTTTTCCTATGTGGGCAACTTTCATTTTGGTATATAAATGAAAATTGTAGTTTACCGCGTTATAGGCGTTTTCTTGAATGCTTGTAAAGCGTGATAAAATAGGATTTTTCATTGTTGTTTGAGAAAAATTATGTATCTAAACATTATTAGGCTTTACGCGGAAGGTTAATTATGAAAAACGGGAAAATACATTTTGCACGAGTGGAAGAAACGTAATTAAAGTTAAATTTTGTCGCCACATAATTTCCTTTTTAATATAGCAAACGTCCATTGCCAAAGCATTACTATAATGAAATGTAACCATTTACACTATTTTCTATTATTGTGTATATCACTGAGAAAAGTAATGACTTAACACAAAGCAATGATTCATTTGTGCCTCAAAAACTTTGTGATATTTGGGATGAATTTCCATTCATTAACAGTTAAGAAA